>CALYLW010000022.1:300000-325000 GCA_944989445.1 Ampullaceana balthica
CTGCATTTAATGGTAAATTTCGAAAGTAATATTATATTAGTCACGTAATTTTACTTCTACTATACAGCTACTTTCATTAAACTACCTCCTTGCCTAAGAGGAAACAATATGACAACACTTTGATCTAATAATGCACCGTTCACAAAAAAGCCATAATTGATGTACTAAATTTTTGTTGGTCTTAAAATCTCACTTCCCTCTTAACCTCGTATACTCTACCAGAGTTGACACTTACGTCTATGACTCAACCGAAAATCTCAAGTTTAACGTGGTAACTACACGACAGCCGGAGAAATACATGTAAGTCAAACGAAGATGACCGCTTATGATGAAGACTACTTCAATACAAGTAACTAATAGTTGTAAAAAAAAGGATTTTTTGTTTGTAGAGGTATTTCTAATGACAACGGGTACATTTATTAAAAATGACAAATTCATAAAGACTATGGCGATATGAGTAATTGTTTTAAAATGTTACTTTAACTGTTTCTTTTGTTTTTAATTTGTTTTATTTGAGCGCACTAGTTTTGAGTCTCGAAAAGTCAATATGTGTACCAGAGTTCACGGTTCTGTGTTATATAACGTCCTGTGTTCTAGCATGAGTAGTTTATTTTATTTCATTTCCAACAATAACATCGTGACTCATATCTGTATTAAAGTTGATAGTAGGGTTAATGATGTTTAAAAAGGAATAGAAGGATACTTATTCATTATACAACAAATAACCCACTAAAATTTTTGGAAAATATATTTTGCGCCTCCCCACACACTTTTTTGGTCTAAAAAATGTATAGTCGGGGAGGCTATACCTCAACTTCACATGTACGTAAATTACTTGACGAAACATACCTTCAAGTTATATGTTAAGGACTTTACTTAGATAAAATTCTGACTAGTCAAAACCAGAGGCGTCACTAGGGTTGGTGTCACCCGGGGCGGTAGCTCATGGTGTCACCCCTTCACGACTGAAGGGGCCGTCCATAAATGACGTCACACGAGTTTGGCCGATTTTTACCCCACCCTCCCCCAGCGTCATACTTTGTCACAAAAACTTAGACCCCTACCCATTTATTTACGATATGACATCACAAAGACTTGACTTCCCCCTTCCCCCAAGCCGTATTTTCTCAATAAAAATTAGCATGTTTCAAATTATTTTTTGTCATTTAAATATGTATTTAGTGTAAGTCTGCAGTCCAATATCGTAACATGCGTGAAGCAATTGAAAAGGCAATTAAATAAATGGTAAACAATCAAATATTTAAGTGGAACTTTTATTTAAAGTTGCGCGTTTTTTATGTGACGTCCTATTTTTTTAAAATACACCCTTCCCCCTCGTCACACTTCGTCACAGACGGGTGACCGCATCCCCCTATGGCGGATTGTTTTTTAAAAAAAGGGGGGGAGGCTGAACGGGCTAAACCTAGGGGCCCCCAATAATTTAAAGTCCGCCAAACGTATTATAAATTATAGTGTATAATAAAGATGCAGGCAAATGTTTGCATTAATCCCTGAAAATGCCTTGGATAGTCATACGGCAATGCGGCAAATATGAGTTGGAAGTATAACGGAAACCAGGCTATTCTTCGTGAGAAGTGCAGTGTTGCTCATTATGTGCCGTGCACAGCTCATTCTATTAATTTGGTTGGGAAAAGTGCAGAAGGTTGTCCTGCTGCAGTCAGATTTTTTTGTCTTCTGCAAAATCTTTATACCCGGCGTGTTGCACTCATCGTTGACAGGTACTTCAAAAACACATGAAATTGATACATGTTAACAATGGTTTGTCTGACACATGATGGTTAGCCTGACATGATGCTGTAAGGTCTGTTAATAACTCATACAGTGAGAATATCGCAGCACTGGAAGAATTAGCAACAAACGAAAATCAGCCACGTGACTGTCGACTTGAAGCTGAAGGATTTCTAAAGGAACTTGAACAACTGGAAGTCGCTATTTTACTTTAAATTTTAGTTTGTTAAAATACAGCATTCTTCATTTGATTACTACGAAGACAAAGGAAAGGACAAGTCCGTGATAAAAAAAAATGTATAAAAAATCTTCAATGCTTATATATATATTTTTAATTAAAAGAAGAAAGCGTCAGACAAAAATTCAAGGTTGAGGTATTTCTGGTAATCATTGACAAACTTTCTTAAACCCTACAAAATTGGTTAAGCGCATATAAAGACATCCATGAGAAATTTGGCTTTCTTACAAACCTAACTGAGCTCAGCAATTTCGCCATCCGATGGGCAACAGCCATGGTAATGGAAGTATACTCAAGCGATTTCGAAGACAGCTTACCTTCAGAATTAGTCCAATTTTCAGAACTCTTTAAAAAGTTCTTGTCCAGACCCAGGCACAGGGTAAGGAAAAGAAGGTAGCACAATGCGAAACTCAAAACACGTGCACAGAGCTAGAAACTTTTCTGCTTTTGAAGGAGCTAAATTTCACACAGTCCTTAACAAATATACACATCGCACTTCGCATCTATCTTTCAATGATGACATCAAACTGCAGCTGAGAGCGATCCTTTTCAAATTTGAAAAGAATATAAAATGAGTAAAAATGTGCATGGCATAACAAAGACCGAGTATGCTCTAATAATCATTGAAAAGGAACTTGTAAGCTTACTTAGCTTTACTGACTTGTTTGAAAACTTCGCAATGAGAAAAATTCCCAAACGAAAGTTGTAGGTTGAAATAATAATAGTTTATATTGTTCAATAATTTTTTATATTTCAAATAGAGAAAACAATTCGTTACCCCATGAAAAAAAAGTTTTAAAAAATAAATGTTTAAAAATACGGAATAACACATATTTTTTAAAAAGCAGGCTTGTTCGTAACCACGCAACAGCGTAAGTCGGGATGGGACCATCGTAACCGGAGGACTACCTGTATATAAACATGTCTATGCTTTCACGCCTATAATAAATATATGTATATAACGAAACATTAACTCAAAGATATTGAGTTCATAATTTTCCTCTAGAATAAAATCAACAAAGAAAACCAATCCTTTGATTTTAAAAAAAAATAATATTTTTTTTTGATTTAAAATCGCCCCCCCCCTAACCCACTGTGGTGGAGGGAGTGGTGAGGTGGGATTCGTCCATGCTGTCGGTGTGTCCAAGCCCAAATGGCTTTATATCTTTTAAAACATAAGACACTGCGCCTCTTTCATGTCCATTGCTTTTTTAAAGATCTCTCTGTCGCGCCTGTTTCTTTTCTTTTTTCATAATTTGTTTTAATGTTGTTGTGTGTTGGGACTGTTTTATTATTGCAAGTTAACTGATATTTTTTAAATAGAAGTTTTCGCCTTTAACGTATAATTACCTTGTATTTCTTAATTTCTTTCTAGATGAAACAATGTGTCTTCTTTTTTTCTGACATCAGAATCGTACACAGTAAAATGTTAAGCTCGGGTGTCACCCCCTGATGGGTGTCACCCGGGGCGGCCCGCCCCCCTCGCCCCCCCTAGTGACGCCACTGGTCAAAACTGCACACTTTGGTACAAAATGCACGCATTTTGGCGCACCTACACTTTATAAATATTTGAATCGACATTTTATAGCGCAAATTAGTTACACCAGATGTAGGACTTCCTTTGAAAAAAAATGAAATTAGTACGCACCAAATTTTAGAACACAAGCTTCCTTTACCCACTGATATATAGTGAATGTAAAGGTTTTATTGATATTGAGTCGCTTTGAAATACTTTCATGTTAGTGATATAGCATTCTGTTCAATCATAATTAGGAGTTTCAAAGGGTGTTAAATTGTATTTAAAAATTATTGCGTTGAAACAGATGCTTTAAAATACCCTCAAACGCTTGCATAGTTTATGTTCTTTCACCTAAATAGTTTCCATTTAAATAACTTAAATTCAACCTCCGATGTAATTGGGGTGAGGAATAATAATACGAATGGTCGCCCAGGGGCTCAAAAATGTTGTGCGATGGTTTCGATGTAAGTGGGAATTAGCTCTGGTCGGGATTTATAAGGATATAATTTACGTTACATGAATATAAGTTATATGGCGTAATTTTGATAAAGGGAAGTTCACACATCGCCTCCATCTTTATTTTCGGACTAAAACTTGTGAAAATAATAATCTCATACATTTAAAACAAGTTGTATTTAATTTTAAAACAATTTTAAAAAAAGGTCTTTAGACCAGAGTACACACTGTGAAAACACAAGCACTTTTCTCATAATTATCTATAAATTCAGGCCTGTGGTATTCCAGACTTGAAGTCACACCCTTAACCCTCACTAATCCCATTTTAATTCAGGGATGTAACCACAGCTCAGATATTACAATCTAAGATATGGACAAAGTTGCTGCCGAAAAATTTCCAAAATGCCCAACTCCAGCTTGACGAGGTGTACACAGCTTACGTGAAGCGGGCGGAGTTTCGAATTTCTATGTACAAGTTGTTCGTTGAGGGTGACAAGACTGTACACACCAGGAGATACCTCTTCAATGCTTTCATTCGCTGCAAGGTAAAAAAAGAGAGTAGTTTAAAATCTGTAATGAAATGAAATTTCAAACGCAGGGCCCTTTCAGGAACATCTGAGGTCCATACAATTTTTTACTAGCAATAATTTATAAAAGTGAATTTTAATCACAGGGCCATTAAAACTGGAGGTCCCTGCCAAGTACCAAGTTATCGTTTGTGCATGTGTTAAAATGGCTATGCAAACAAATATTTGTAGCCTGAACTAGTATTCAAATTGAACAATAAGTATCGATCCGAGGCAGATCCCGAGTCGCGGGTTCGAGCCCAGGTACTGGCAAGGCCCCTGGGGCATTGTGCTGGCCACACATTCCCCTGCTCGTTAGTGGTGGCTAAAAACTTGTGAACGCTACATCACTTGCCCCATAGTCCGTCATGGACTGGAAAGGGGGTCAAATATGAGTAGCGACAATTTTGAATTTTTATAACCTTAAAAATGACGTCAAAATTTCTTTCAGCTTCAGCACAGTGCTCCCCTAGAAGAATGCTGCAAAACCTCGGCATGTGGGATCTACTGTTGTCATCGCTGCCCGCCGTGGGGCTCGTGGCTCAAGGCTTTTCGAACTATTGTTACCATGGCCGTGCTTGCCCTCCCGAGTCTCCCTTTTATGTACGCCATCTCTGCCGAGGACATGTATTACCAGGAGCTAATCAAGGCGTACACTCGGAGAGGCCTTAAAGCCGCCTTCAACTTCTACGCCGGCCCCTACTTCGGCAAGGTCCTCGTCGCTGTCATCGCAACGATGTACATGCTGCATGGTTTCATTCTCATCCTCGACGGGGCAACCAACAACAACATCAGCAGGCTATACGCTGAAGTCTTGAGCATGGACGAGGAGACCAACAGCCTCAGGAGACGTCTGTTCAAGGCGCAGGGTATCCTAAAGGCTCTTTGTGGACCCATACGGAAATGCGGACTTATCATTCTCCCGGTGTGGATCGTCGGCGTTCTCCTAGCCCCGATCTTTTTGACCATTTATTTCATCTGGAACAGTCCGATGTTCAGGGTCCTAATTCAGGTATTTAAGAAAATCCGCGATCGCAATAGGACGCTCAAAAGCAGGCCCAGGGATAAGGTCAGGCTTTACAGCAGATGTGAGCTGGTCTGGTTCTTCTTGACCTCAATCTTCGCCGTCGTTGTACTAACCATCGGCGCCAACTTCCTAGTCCACATCGCGGCCATGATTGTGGTTACCATCGTGACGGAAGCTGACCTAATTTACAGGATACTTCCAGTTGTTCTTCTTCTGTACATCTACATCAAGGATTCGTACAGTAAGGTGGGGAACAAATTCAACGCCTTCCTGGCTACTCTGATTAGCATCATCAACAAGAGCAAACTGTCTGATGACGTCAGGCGGGAATGCTTAAAATCTGAGCAGCAGCAAGAAAACAAAATGTTTCAGATAACATCTGATGACGTCGTGGAAGGCCCCAGTTCTGATATGACAGACACGCAGTCTGAGGTGTTGAATGGTAAGTTTTATTTTAGTGGTCTCAGTAGATACTGACAACGAAATTATTACTTAATGGAAGGTAATTTAAACACATGTTATACTAGAGCACTTGAAAATGATTGGATAATAATTAAATTATTGTAAATCGCTTAAAAAAATTATTTGAAAATTTAAATTTTTTTACTGGAGCTTGGATATTTCTTGTTTCTTTTTTTTAATTTTTAAAAATTAAATCCTGATTCCTGATGATAGATTGCTATAATTTTTTACTATTTCTTCTCCTTGCTAAAGAAAATTAATGTTCTTACAAATCTTAAAGAACAAAAGATTAAGGTATTTATTGCTTTCTCCTGATGAATGATTAAAAGTATAATGGGGTAGAACATTATTTTAAAAAGCTCACTAACATGTTTAGGACATTCGTGTACAAACACACTCGGCAGGGTCAGTCTGGAGAATAGACTGATCCAAGAGTATGGGACCCTAACACCACATGGGATGAATGTGGTGTTTGCACTGACAACCTGATTGATTGGCTACACCCACCCTCTCCTTTCCTATATAAGCTTTTACTATTCTCTCCTTACTATATCTCTACTGGACTAATTGGATTTCACCGCAGCTAAGTTTTTAAATCCCTTATATTAACTTCACCGCCGTCTCTGTCGTTCGTCGTCGGGGAGGCGGGCGGAAAAACAAAAGTAAAAAATGACCCACTTCCCGTGACGCCATCGAGCTAAAATTTGGCCCACGGACCCGTGTCACCTAACAATGCATCGTATCAAAATTTCAGATCGATCGAACGTACCGTAATTAAATTAATGCATATTTAGTTTATCTATATAAACTATATGTAGCGGTTGCTATTGTTTACATTTTACGGGTCACTTGACTTCACGCCAGCCATTGATGAACATATCTCGTGTTTTAACCAGGTGTACTGGCGTGCTTTTGTTTACATTTTACGTGTCACGCTGAGCTCGGTCCAGCGATCGGTGACAAAACCTTTCCCCTCTACCCCCCCCCCGGGGTTAAAAGCAAAGGGGAGTTAAGACAGATTCAGTCTGTAAATATTTGTCGCGTTTGAACATAATCAATACTTTTAGTTATGTCTCATATATAAGGGATTTATTGTCAAAAACTTTGTTTTTACGGTTTTTTTTTCTTTCGTTATACTCCTTTTATTTGTGTATTATTTGTTAGTTGAGGAAGGCTCTTTGCCGAAACGTTCGCTGTTGTGTTACGTCCTGTAAGGCTAACTAATACCCTGTTTATATGTTATACATTTAGGACATTGATGATATAATGTCTCTTCTTTTAAAACATTTTTTTTTCCAGAATTTGCAGCCAAGTTGTTAGAATTGCCGTTAATCAGAGGAGAAATAACCAACGAATCCAAAAATATGTTTGAGATGAAAAATGAACAGCTGATCGTGCGGATTAACAAGCCTTTTGTTATTCTGAGCAAAGATGATTTTCTGCACATTTCCAAGAAATTCCTTTTTCACTGTGCTACAATTGATTGTGCCGGTGTCCCAGGGACCTTGGGGGAGAACTATGTCAATGTAAATTTTAAAGTTTTTCTTGGTATTAGATTTCAACAATAGATGTTGCTGGTATCGCTTTTAGCTTTTACAAAACCAGGGAATAATATAATTATAGCCACAAGATTTGTCTGTTAAAAATATTTACATTTAGCTAAAAAAATTAGGTTCTGCTTGACTTAAGGTGCACAGAAACTTACTATACTATGATCTATCATATTGTAATGAGTAAATTGGTATCTATACCATTCTGCTGGATTCGATGTTCATTTGCGTTGCACATGGGACTGAACACCTCATAGAAGTCTCAAAATTTGAAGTGGTCTTTGAGCCAAACCAGGGCCGGCTTAAGACTACACGGGGCATCTGGCTGCAATTCAAACTGGGGCCCTATCCAGCTGGAGTCCCTTTAAATGAAATGATTGCTAGCAGCTAATATAAGACTGTAACTAAATAGTCCATTGGATCCTTGCTCATTCTTTGTCTGTAATAATACATTGATCGGCCTTCCCAGCAAAAAAGATTATTCATGAAAAAACCGAACACCAAGAAATAACTGTTTGCCGGTATTCTAAACTTGAGTGTAAAAAGACAAATGAAAAAAAATAAAAATTCCACCACTGGGAATAGATCCCTACATCGCTTGCACCGCAAGCCTACACATTTACACTTACATACGACCAGGAGGGCTTGGTAACAAAGTTTTAATTTAAGGAATATTAACAATATTTTTTAAATATTATCCCTTATTAAACATAAAAATCAGGTTTTTCGATTACTAAGACTATTGCGTCCGAATGTCTATCAGATTAATAGATAAGATTTTATTAATTTATTCTATGTATGATATTTTCAGGGATTCATGCAAACTTTTGTCCAACTTTATTATACAATAAACTAAGTTTGGGGACCCTTAAATCATTGGGGGCCTTTGGCTTTAGCCCGTTCAGCACTATCCGCCATAGAGCCAAATGATCATTCGGCGATCATTTGGTTTGTAGGCCCTGCTTATGATTCCATTTCAGCAAAAATACATTACTCAAGTGTGTAATTAGTATTAAGTATACATTTGGGGTGATCACAGTATGCACCCAAAATATTTTTGTAAATAGAATTTCTATGCGAAATATTTGGTAGAAAGAAATATAACGAAGTGTAATTTGCCACCATATCAAGATTAACCAATGTAGATGGGTCATTGGGTTGAATGCTTTGTAAACGAAATTTATAGGATTTTCTAATCTGAAAGGTCGGTCTTAGATGCCAATAAAATATGAAGCCAATATAAGAGCAGCTCAACTAACTAAATTAATTTTCTAATTTTAAATGAAAATGGTTCCTTCAGAAGCCGTACATTGGCTACTATCTGAAGATTAGATGAATTAAAAGAACATGGAAAACTTGTAACACTTATTTTTTTGTCTTCTTGTAACATTGATACAGGCCACAATAGAGTTCATGAAGATTGGAACGTTCATTCTCTTTGTGTTTCTAGTCATCATGGCGTATGGAAGTATCTACTACATCTCACCGACCAACCATCTCTTCGTCACTCTTGTGTCTGGCCTGGTGCCCCTAATTATAAGGAATGTTTTTGGAGACGGATCATCGGTAGAAACTGTCAATGCATCAAATTACAGGTGAGTGTTTTAGGCGATGGCTACCAATCACATTGCATGCATTTAAATAGGAATCCTTAATTAAAAAAAAATAAAGAAAAGTAATTAAAAAAATGTCTAGAGCCCTTACAGTAGTGAGGTTTAATATTTGTACAAAGAATAAAATATGTAAGTGACCCATTTGTTCAATTAGGATATATACACTAACAATTAAATGAATAGAAACTATAACATTAATCATGATATAAAAAAACCCCATCAGCTTCAACACTGTACTGTCTTCAACTCAAAAAAGCGCTTTAACCAATTATAGATGCTGCTGAAATGCATTGTGATATTTTCTGTCATTATATTCAAAGTAAGAAGTATCGATTTATTAATACTGTACAAAATTCATAATCTACTGCAAATTGGGGGTAACATTAGATGAAATCTATTAAATTACCGGTGTCAGTTATCACTTTTTCTTTCACTTTCGGCTTTGATCTATTTAAAACGTAATTGCGCTCAATTCAGTAAGACAAATAATGTTGTTATTATTTTTTGCGAGACGCATCTTTACTTTGTTTATAATATATGCATGCTATTTTTGGCTTTAAAATTAATATTTTACAATCAGTTTGATAATTACTTTGATTTGACGATTTTACAATATGATTACTACATTTATTGGGCCGAATATTTCCCGCGGGCCGTGGGTTTGTCACTGGTTTAGAATTATGATTTACAAAATTTTCTTCTTTCTTTAGATTCCAGGCGCAGCTACGTGAAAAGATCGACACTTTCAGTCAACGGTGGAACCTGGACTACATAGATTTTGAGAAATTTGAGCCGGCCCCACACGAGGCTAAAGTCTCCAACACGGGTGGACTCCCGACAGACGGGGACCAACAATCCCCTAAGATCGACCTTGTTTTAGTGGTGGATGACGAGGTAGAGGTTCCAGTCTCGAGACCGACGTCACCCAGACGTCAGCGCCACGAAAAAGTCACGAAAAATTCGGACGATTCCAACTTGCTGATAAGCAGCCTTGAATCACATGCCTTGGAAAGTGTTCCAAAAACCATCAGTCACGGAGAGCCTGGCGGTGGGGATGTTTCTGTGGTCAATGAACGGCCCAGCGAAAAGAGAAGAAGTGCAAGAGGTGGGACAAAGACAATATTGGCAGAGTTATCTCCGCCGAACAAAGGGACCGAAAAGCGGTCAGATTCTGAAAGAGCGGAAAGATCCGGAGACGGAGGCATAGGCAATGATGGCAGAAGAAGCCCCAGACGTAGCAGGAGGAGTGTCGACCGAGGGAGAAGTCCGGAGTCAACGTCTGTGAGTGATGGCAAGACGTCAGAATCACCAGGTCATCAAACGACATTGTAGTCCATAAAAGCTCAAGCTTTCCATAAACATATTAACGATTTAACTAATAGTAATAGATCGTGGACATTTCGTGAAACAATCTACATGTAATATGATGGACTAAAACATCCTCTGTTTCAACAGTGACAGTTTACCGAAAGATATTTTTAATGTAAAATCATGTGTTTTAGACCTAGTTTTATTTAAACATTGAAAGAAATAAACAATATAATGAAGGGAGCCAACCATCCCAAGCTTACTGAACTGGAAAGGTCTTCATCATCAGAGTAGCATAATAATTATTTCTAGTCGTCGCCAAGGTTTTGGCGTGCAGCTCTCTATTCCAGGCCATCATATTTTCATCACGTTTTCATCCATTGTATATGTCTGTTCACTTTTTATAAATTTTAAAACATGTTTGTATATATATATATATATATATATATATATATATATATTATATATATATATATATATATATATATATATATATATATATATATATATATATATATATATATATATATATATATAAATGGTCTGAGAGATGAGAGAATGCATTGTGTCATAATTATCTAATAACACTAATCATTAGCGAGTTTAGATGTTTTAAATTCGCTATATTATTGTGTAAGGATATAATTATCTGCATGACCGCTACTTCAGCGCGACTTAATTTGTTTGTTTGCAGATGGGTTAATGAAAACATCAGTACCAAACTATTGATCAGACCAACAAAATTTGACATGTTTTATATGCTGAGTTATAGTTGGCCACTGAAAGGGATTTGTCATAATCTGGTCATCCCGAAGCGGTGTCGTATAAAAATAATATTATTCTAAATTGTTTAGAACAATTAGTAAAAATGACTTCTTTATTTGATTTGCTTCCAAGAACTTTCAAATAAAGTTGTATTTTGTGTATGCAGTTCTTAAAAAAAGTATTTATTTATATTTTATCTAATATTAACTTTCTTTCAATGCACTAATTTTTAGTGCATATTCAGTGGCTTAGCAACGGCTTGGCATTGGGGCAGTTGCCAAGGGCGCCGGCCTGCACCAATTCAAAAGGGCGCAGTTAAATCTCTAATTTTAAAATTTTTACTTTAAAAAAGGGCGACAAAAATAAATTAGCCAAAGGCGTCTAAATACCCATTTACGCCTCTGTGCATGTTATTTAAAATACCATTTATCCTTTGTTCGGAAGAGCAATGTCCTTTAAAAAACATTGGAAATAATTTGGAGGAGAAAAGGTTAGCTGTTTAATGCAATAATATTTTAAAATGTTGTGGAATTTCTCATTAAACAATTTTAAGGACTATATTTTTTATTGAATCCTCAAAAGAGGGATAATTCGCAATCATACTACATACATAAGAGAAGTGTATAATTTGGCATTATTTGAGAAGCTCGTCCCTGGTGTGTATTTGTGTGTGAGATGATTTCTGTTTTATGAATTTTAATTCAAATTTAAAGTAGATATTTGTGGATAAGGTAAAGATGTTGTAATTTCAATTTTCCACAAAAGCACATATGTTACCAAAATGAACGGATGCACTTTGTAAGTAAGACAATGCTTCAATGCCCATAAATGATAGACAGGATGATATTACTTAGTTTAAATAAAACAATTAACATGTTAAACACTATTTTAAAATTCGCCTGCTACGAATATGAGAGATACTTCTTAATTACCTTAAAACATCGATTATTGATTTTTGATATTAAAGTATTGAATAACGATGTTCAAATTTATTTCTTGTGTAATTTATTTTAAATTTTTTAAAAATTTCTTTTTGTTTTATTATTATCATTTTTATTGTTGTTGTATTAAACAATTGGTTGTTGTTTGTTAATAAATTGGTTGCTGCACTGAAGCTACTTTCCACTAAATGTGATGAAGGAAATGTAATCAAGAACTTTTGATTTATAGCCCGTATTTCAGCATAAGCCGTAAGGATCTCCTTTTCCATGCAGCCAGGATGAGCCGCTTTTGAATTTAAATTTAAATTCATTTGTAGTTCTTTACAGCAGTTCTTCTTGTAACTGCGGATATTATTCTGTATTTGCACTTCAAAAAGGATCCCAAATCCAATTAAGTATTTTCATTTTCAAAATATCATCAAATAGTTGATAAAAATCTAAATGGAGAGCATCCGAGTGCTGACAATAAGAAAGTATGACTACATCATTTTTTCCTGCTCCTGATACCTCTGGGAGCTGGCTGAATTCCCCTCTTTCAAAATTTAATTTGTACAGTAGAGGTTTTGTTACAAATGCAGAAAGAACAGATTTTGTTGTTATTAAATTCAGTTAATCACCTTGAAGCGAAAGATACGTTTCATTAAATTTTTGAAACAAGTCGGTCAAGTAAGCGATGTCACATTTTAATTGAATTAAATCGGATCGTAAATCATTATTTTTATCTTTCAATTACTTCAGCATCCAGTTAAACAGCTTATAAAACTAATCTAAACAAGCTCCCTTTTTACAACAAACGAACTTCTGTATGAAGCAGCAGACGATTAAATTCTTCATCGTTTTCCATACAAAGCTGTTTAAATAATCTGCCATGCAATAATTCGCTTCTGATTGTGTTGATAGCTTGAATTAAATTTTTTTATGAATTATGTGGGAGTGCACTTAAATTTTTGAAACTAGATGTTGACGATGGATTATATAGTGTACTATGAATGCCTTCAGCACAAATTTTCCCTCGAAGGTTTGGGGGTCCATGTGCAAAGTGAAAAAAACCGTGTGCAAAGTTGCACAGCATCCATTTTTTGTGCTATATTTTTACAAAATGTGCTGCGTGGTAATTCATAATGGCTGCGCGGCGTCGGTCTGATATCTGCGCGGCCGCACAGCCGCGCAGCTTAAAAGGGAACATTGTTCAACCCCTCATTTTTTTAAATATGCAAGAACACCCCTATAGCACCCTACTATCACTAGAGCACCTTCTGTGGCTACTGAAATATTACTTTAGAGGTATTCCTTTTTCTTTTACAATGCATGAAATGTGTATTTTTCTTCGGAATCAGTTTGCAAATATTTAGCAAATAATAATTCTTGGCAAATATATTCCTCCTTTAAGAACGGCAAGAACGCTAAAAGTAAATCTTCATTTCCTGGCACACAATGAATCTTCACCACCTTCAGACATTTCATCAATTCTTATTTTCACTGTATTATTAATATTAACGCATTTTTAAAAAATAATATCATATGCTTACTTGTGTTGCAAAGTACTTATTACATCACTTATTGCCGGAATACTTTGTTCTTTACCAATAATATGATGTTTTCCCTATTAGGCAATCATTAACGAAATATTGTAAGAAGCAATGAAGCCATCGCAATCTTGTGTGGTTGCGGTTGAAAAGAATTTGACAATGTCGGTTGTTTGATAATTTTGTATTTTACTTTTCGAAAATAAAAATAAATCCTTAATTATCACCGTTAATTTTTGTCAAATTTTGTTGTAGTCTGGAAGTGCGCAATTGCACATATCAATGTTCTTGTAGTCTGGAAGTGCGCAATTGCACATATCAATGTTCTTGTAGTCTGGAAGTGCGCAATTGCACATATCAATGTTCTTGTAGTCTGGAAGTGCGCAACTTTACAAAATTTGTTAAAATTTGTTTAATATAGTGCATAATATGGCAAGATAGCTGTTTAAAATACTTCTAAAAATTTATATCTAAAACATCTATGGTGTAGCGGGTTTCTGTCTTTAATAAAATAGAACTAAAAAGACAAAACTGTGGGATAAAGCAAAAAAATTTGCTTATAAAAGATAATAAATAACCATTTATATTGTCAGGCGAGAATTCAGCTTTACGTCTCGATTTACTCTGTCGATTGGGTTAAGGCCTATGAACCTTGTATCAACCCGTCTTATGTCATATCATTTTTGTTATTATTCCATTCTTCCTAAATTACAAAGTAAAATCATTCTACGAACCACGGAGTTTGACGCTCTATACATCAACTCTACGTACCAACTGCGTTATAGTTAAAGGTCTTGAAATAAAGGAAAAGGCTGGACTAACGAATGGAAAAATATACTCATGATGAGGGCGTCGCATTTCTTAGAGAAATAATCCCTCTTGTTGATGTGGATACTTAAGAATTCAAAGGCGTGCATGTCCTTTGACGGGAGAGAACATGAGGCAAATTACCACAGAGATAAGATAACAGCTATTGGGTGATGGGAAAATGTCCACATTTTCTTGGAAACATTCGCATGATTAGAAAAAAGTTAAGTTAATTACAACCAGCTGAAGTAATGCTATCTTAAGATAAAACATTGTTGATAATGAATGCGTATAATTTTATTTAGTTAAAATAACAATCTTGGGTTTTCCAGCCTAAGAGTCGGGATTAATATACCCACAAAGACGGGGTAAATATCAAAAGAAGGGAGTAAATGTTGCGCAAATGGAGTGGTAAAAGACACAGTTAATTCTGTTTTCAAGTTACTGCTTTAGATGTCATGGGCTTAAAACCTAAATTTATAGGCTTGTGTGCATTTATCATGTGCATAGTTAAGACAGCTAGTGAATATAATCCAATTTTCCTTTAACCTGCTTCTAATTCCTTGTCCCCATGCCCCACAATAAATGGCCTTATTTTGTTGTTTTACATTCTGTTTTTTTCAGAGGACGATAGTTTCATTTACATACTTATTTTTCAACTTTATCTAGTAAACTTTTCTTTAAAAATGATGAAACAGTAATATGTCAGCTCCCTTAATCATTCCCAATTTCTTTTTATTTCGTTGTGAACACCTTTTGAGATTATGGCACATACATTCTCAAACATAAATCCTGAGTCTAACGCATTATATGAAGTGTAAATCGGTGCTCAAGACATTGTTTTATTTGCCTTGATCAAATAGACTGATTGAAAAACACATTCATTAAGATTTGTATCGACTGAAGTAATTGTTAGGACTGTTTCTTCTGGATTGTCTGTCATGATAGATGGCACAAGGTCCTCGTCATTAAGACTATCAAGGTGAAATAGCTAAGGCTACATTATTTCTGTCAACAAGTCTGCAAATAATTTATTACACACGTCTTTCACTCTGCACACACCACCCTCCGTCGGATTACCTCAAATCGCCAGTACCTAAAAGTAAATGCAACAAAAACATAGTCTGTCCTCTTGTTCTCTCTCGACTTGATTATTTTTTAAAATGTTCTTTCAGGTACACTAGAACAATGCTGTACATCGAAAAGCTTTTTTTTTCAAAATTCAACTCCTATGCAAAAATAGCAAGACCATATTACTCCGCTACTTCATTCACTTCATTGGTTCCCTGTACAAACATGCATTGATCACAAACTGTCAGTTCCCGCCACAACATTTTTTTCTGACTCAGGTACTTCATAACTTAATGAAATCTTTAATTTAAAAACTCAACTTCTATTCAGTTACGCTCTTTAGCATACACACGTTTTATGTCCGTTTCTAAGACACGCGACACGCACTAAGACATTTGGCAAAAGATCTATCGCTTTTCTTGTTCCCTTCTTCTTCTTCTACATATTCTTTTGGCCTGAGACTCGGTCTCTTAAGGCCTTGGCTAATACCTGGGCAACCTGCTTCATCTGCTGAGCAATGCCATATAACATTATCTTCACGTAGGACTCTTTTGCCTCCCTAACCTCCCCGGCAATGTCTAGCGTGGTACACGAAGTTAACAGGTGTAGTACTGTTTCAGAGGCTTGGTTGCAATGACGGCAGTTCGAGTCCCTGTTATGGTCTAGCCTGTTGAAATATGAGTTTGGTGTTTGCGACTCAAACTCCAACATTCGCAATAACATGGCCTGGACATGTTAGCAAATACCCCCTGGCAGTCATATTGTCAGCCCACTCCTGGTACTACTTATTCCTGATGTGGTCCATTAGCAAGGTCTTTGCACCGAGATACCTGACTGGGACATCTGGTTGGGGCTTGGCCACCCAGGTTTGTGACAAGGAGTCTGCTTTCTCATTGCCGTCAACATCCACTTGGCTTGGGATCCAATGCACTGTTACCTTACCTCCGAGTCTTTCGAGATTACCCACGTCATCTTAGATGTCGTCAATCAAGTGGGTGCTACACTTCTTACTTTTCAGGACCTCGAGAGCTGATCTCGAGTCAAAAAACAATACCGTGTCAAAACCTTAAAGATCCCACCCCTGAAGTATTTGGTGCACAGTTTTCAAGGCCCTGTGTATAGCTTCAACCTCCACATAGTAATTCAATGCCATAGTCCCACAAGGTCAGAAAATTTCCTCGTTTGGTGGCCCCGCCTATTGGGTATAGGATGAGCGCACCATATCCTGCAGTTCTTTCTCTCAAGTTGGTAGATCCGTCCGTGAAAACTTTCACTTGGGTTCGCGCGAAACCTTCAATTGTCTCAAGGGCAGCAACTTTCTGGACCTTCTTGTCCCCTAAAACAATGGAATTCTCTACCATGATACTTTCTACTATTTAGACCTTCAAGATTGCAATTAAATCACATTTCTTCAAAATTTATTTATCAAAACAACAATCAATGATGCTTCTGACTGATAGACGTAGCTGATGTGTACCACCATGTCTATATGTGTTTTGTTTAGTAAGGATATGAATGTTTTGAATTGAATGTATTTATAAACATATGTATCTCTATTTTATGTAAAGCGCGGCTATATAATTTTTCAAATTATTATTATTATTTTTATTATATATGGCATCCGTCCATCCTCAAGGGACGATGGCGTTGACTCCTGCTCCTCTTCCCCCTCGTCCCTTTTTCTCCTGGTTCTTCTCCCTTTACTCCTATCTGTGAGGGTAGCTTCCGCAACTTGAATGCCCTCACACATTTTTGACCGCCAGAGGTTGCGCTCCACAGCAATGCCCTCCCACGTTTCAAGGTCGATGCACACTAGAGATATGTCATTCATGATGACGTCCTTGTAGCGCAGGAAGGGGCGACATCTTTTCCTGAGACCAGTTGCCAGCTCAACGTAAAGCAGGGCTCTTGGAATTCGCTCCGAGTCCGTCCTATGGACATGGCCCAACAACCGCAGGCGCCTCTCACTCAGGATTGAGTGCACACTCAACATATGGCTCCTCTTGATAACCTCGACATTTGTGAATTTATCCTAATACTTGATGTGTAGGATCCTACGCAAGCATTGCAAGTTGAAACTGTTAATCTACTTTATTTGCTTGTCGTAGGTCGTCCAGTACTCGCTGCCATAAAGGAGTGTGCACGCGTGCCTGGTACTAGGTGATTTTCGTCCTATCAGTGAGCTGTGCATTGTTCCATACTCTTTGATTTAGCCTTCCCATTAACGATGCAGCCTTTCCAATTCTTGTTCCTATTTCCTTTTCCAGGTAGAGTGTGCTTGTGATGTTACTGTCAAGGTAGGTGAAATCCCCGACAACATCAAAGGTGTTTCCCTCAATGGGGATTGCTGGGAAGCAGTCAGTGCCTTATCTCATAATGTTGGTCTTTTTGAAGCCTATCGTTAAACCGAATTCCTTGCATGACTCTGAGAATTTATTCACCAGCTGTTGGAGTCCTATCTCTGATTGAGGTAAGAGCATCTTCATCCACGTAAAGCAACTCTCTGATTAATACAGTTTCCACATTGCTCTTTGCAAGTAGCCGGCTCATGTTATATAGGCTTCCATCCGCTCTAGTATGAATGTGCACACCCTCGGAACATTCCTCGAAAGCATATCGCAGTAGCACCGAGAAGAATATACCAAAGAGTGTTGGTGCCAGTACGCAGCCCTGCTTGACTCCGCTGCAAACTGGAACGTGTTCAGATGTGGCAACATTGAAGTGCACTGTGTTGTGCATGTTGGTGTGGAAAGAATCGATGATGTTGAGAAGTAGATGAGGTAGAAAAAAGGAGGTCACGATAGTCTAGGCATTTTTAAAGAAAGCCAGCTGTTGCCAAGGCAGCATGCCTTCCCTCTACACACAGATGTACACAGTGTACAGCCTAGCTGATACAAGAAGATGCCATCTGCATCGCAGGAGTTGTCAGAGATATAGCGCATTCGCAATAAATCTGCCTAAAGGACTCCGTTTCCTGATTTTCTGTTAGAGATTTTCTTATTCTCTCCATAAACAGGTGTAGCAGCAAGACAGTGGAGGTTTAAGATTGAAGTTTCCTCTCCTAGATGAGCTACCTATCAAGTTTTACGAGCTCCATCTTCCCGAAGCTGCTGGTTTTAAGGCGCCAGCGGCCCGCTTTCACCCCTTCTCCTGTCAGTTGAAAGGCAATCCGCCTGACATAGTTATAAGTCATTCGAGAAGGGATATTTCGAGAGGAATGGGTGTTTATTTCCCACTCCCACCCGGCATTACTAGCCTTGGACCTTTTTTTTAAAAATTAATGTACCATTAAGTTAGGAGTTTTGTCTACCACATTTTGACACGTGGTGAGAATTAATTGGATTTTATCATAGTTTCCCAATCATAGCGTATACGCAGCTCCAGTTTCTGAGATTAATTCAGATTTGCCCATATTTGAAATTAAAAGCCGGGTTGCTGTGTTTATTTCCGTTACTTTGTTTTTCAACTATGTAGACCTGGTTTTCATTTTTTAACGTGAGTCCACGAGCGTGCCATGAACCCAAATTTAGACCAATGGGCAATAGAGCCTAGAAAGGAATCATTTACGGAGCAGTAACTCGGAAATTTTGATAAATCATAACACTATATGACTAATACAATATCGACTACACTGAAGGCTTGAAAAATGATTTGTCTATGCTATTATCATAAAAATCTGCAACAATTTTCTTTTAATTTTATAAATGAAAACAGCTATTTTATAATATTTGTTTGCTTTGTCTCTGCCCACAGAAGAAAATCAAAATACATTTACTTAGTCTTGTATAAATTAAAACCAATGAACTTCGCTGTAAAGAAATTCACGCAGACACATGCAACAAACTGCAAAAGTAAAACTAGGATTATGCGCCAAAGTTTGAATTTCAATCAGGTATTGAAGACTGGACACTTACGCTTTAAAGTTACATTTTGCTCTACCTCTTCAAACTAACTGCTCTATTCCCAGGACAAAGGTTTTTTATTTCCTAGACGAGTCAAGCGCTGCAAATGTTAGTATTTCCTTTGTCTTGAAAAAAAAGAAGTTTGTGTATTCTTTGGTACGAGTTCCTAGAAGAAAATTGCTATTCAGTTTTTTTGTTTAATCTTAAAATTTCGGTCCCACACCAGATAGTCCGTTTAGGAAGTTTTCATATGGCTTTCTTATCTTGTTATCTTTAAATTGAAAAAAATATATCGGTGTAAAATAATGTCATTATTGTGGACGGAGCAACTAAATGGTTTTTTGGCCTTTTTAAAGAAGCACAACTTATAAGAACAAGCCACAATTGTTACTAGTATTAAGTGTAGTGCGTTTTATGAGAACTTTACGTGGGTTATAATGTGCCGCAGCATCGTATAACGAATACATTAAAACAAGTGTAACATCTGTTAACGACTTACAATAAATTAAGAGAAACAATATTGCGTACGATACCTTTTTTATATTGTGTATGCCTTAGATGAAATAATAATATAATGTTATGATACTAAAGCTCGCTAATTAGTAAGTAGAACATTTATGAAATAAAGCTTACACTATTAGGGTAGAAAGCGACACATGCAGCAGATTTCACACTCTGTCTTTATATGAGCCTGTCTAGATAACCATTCATGATGATCCATAAAGTGTCTGAAGTACTTGTACATTTCCTCTGTTGTCTGGTCCCTTTGTTTGTCTGCTTGCTCACGCCCACAAACAGCCAGAAATCGGCACAGCCATGCACATTCATCTTACAAAACAACAAGACGCTCTTGGAAACTCTTGCGTACGACTTCGATAAGAAAAGCGGAACTGTGATACTGGAGTACGCCATCAATTTTACTAGACCAGAAGATAATATTGTTTATATCAATCGATCAAGCCGTGATGCCTTTGAACCCCTGAGGTAAGCCAATGAAATGTATCTTATCTTATCTATTACAGACGCCCCGTCTATACAGAGGATTATTGCGTCCTACGCTTATCCATGGTTTATGTCTTGTCTTGCATTTTTATAAGAGATATAAATGTTGATAGGGCGTTTGTTTTCCTCGTCCGAATTCCAGACTGGAAGAACGAGAATTCGCATGTGTTTGTTCTTGCATACGGAATAAGAAAAGTGTTTTGATCCATCTTGAGGTTATATCAGATTATCTTTGTGTTGTATTTCCAAGTTAGAATGAATTGCTTTATGAATTATTACTACTTTGCTGTTTGTTCTTCTATCACCTAATGTTTTTAGGTTTAATGATTTAACTAATGGTGTTATTCTTGTCAATTTTGAATTTTCTCCAGTGATGATTCTTTCAAGAATTTTCGAATTAGTTCTAGTTTATCTATGTTTTCTTTGGTGGATGGGTCCCAAACAGATGATGTATATTCTAGTACCGGTCTCACCGAAGTGAGGTAGCATACTAGTTTTATATTATTGTTATATATGTAAAATTTTCTCTTTATAAAACCTAAAGATTTGTTGATTTAAATTACTTATTTTATATGATGATTCCATGATATATTCTTATTTTTTTTATTAACTCCTAAGTATTTTGCATATTTAGTTTTGCTTAGTGTGTTTTCCATGAATGATATTATGAGTTTTTCTCTCGGTTTCTTTATGATTTAAAACTCTTATTGTTTAAAAACATGTAATTCACTGTTTACTTGTATATCGCATCACTAATTATGCGTTTTAAGGGGCGTGATGGTCTAAGTGGTAGCGCACTGGACTATCGATCCAAGGCAGATCCTGAGTCACAGGTTCGAGCCCAGGTACTGGCAAGGCCCCTGGGGCATTGTGCTGGCCACACATTCCCCTGCTCGTTATTGGTGGCTAAAAACGTGTAAAACGCTACATCACTTGCCCCATAGTCCGTCATGGACTGGAAAGGGTGTCTCTTAATTATGCCTTTTAATGTAGGTTGATTAGAAAAAAAAACAACTGAAAACATAAAATGCTTTTCAACCAAACAAAACAGGGATGATGACATAGAAAAAAATAGAATAAAACACACATTAAATGAACCGTTTACAGCATTTTTTATTTCAGTAATTTTTGTTATCAATCAATAATTTAAACTTTAAACAATAAACGTTTTATTTATTTTAACTTGAGGGCCTAAACTTGGCAAATGCACTTAAAATATTAAGATATACAGTTATTCTGAAAATTGCTTAAAATCTATTACTTAAATAATTGTTAAATAATATTCAATTTACAAATAAATGTAGTACAATATATACGCATACCATTACATAAAAAACATTTTATTTAGGAAAATATAGGCAACATGATTTTTTCTTTAAGTAAAGCAATATTAGCTTTTAACGTAAATAAAATGTACAAACAATATTCTTCTTTATTCATACATTAAGATGGTACCGTACCCAAGGAACTCACAGCTCACGACTACTGCTGGCCTACGAATTGTACTTTGGACATCTCAAGAGTATTTTGGATTTAAACATCAACAAGATGGACATTGAGCTCAATGTCATACCTCCAGGCTGTTTGGAGACGGCAACACAAGAAGAGTTTGAAACACTTCTTGAACACTATCTACTACAAGGTAAAAAAAAGT
This sequence comes from Ampullaceana balthica, assembly GCA_944989445.1. Classification (NCBI taxonomy): domain Eukaryota; kingdom Metazoa; phylum Mollusca; class Gastropoda; family Lymnaeidae; genus Ampullaceana; species Ampullaceana balthica. The sequence goes on from CALYLW010000022.1 coordinate 322,157, forward strand.
ATCTCTAGATCTTGAACAATGTCTTCTACCAGGTAACATAGCTAAACGTCTTTAACACTTTCTACTACTAGGTAAAACAGTTAGTTCCAATTCTTTAACACTTTTGACTACAAGGTAAAATAGTTAGCTCAAAATTTTAAACACTTTCTTCTACAAGGTGAAAAAGTTTTAAATCTTGAATCCTATCTTTAACAAGGTAAAATAGTAAAAAGTACAATAGTTAACCCAAGAACATTATCATTATAAAAAATAGTAATTTTTTGTGTGAGTTAAATTCAAATTAAAAGAATGTTTTGTCTTGATTATAAATTCTCGAAATATATCGGAAAGGTTTATAACATACATCGAGCAAAAGAAGTGCAAATATTTATATAAAATAAAATATGAATACTTATCAATTATATATATATATATTATATATTTATTCATGTTGATTCAACTAATTCAATTCACTCATTTTCTTACTCGTCATTTGTAAACCCTAATAATTTTAGCCAAACGCCTAAAAAGCGCCCGCCCCAAGTTTTAGTCATATTACATCATAGTACTTGAGCATATAAGTTTGTAATTTGTATCAATCCAAAAAAATAATTTTCATTCACAACTCTGAAAAAAATTTTTTTCTTCTTTTTAGTCCGCTTATAAAAACGTGGTTTTTAAAAATCTTTTTTTTTACTTCTATTTATTTTATTCTTTTTAGTCTAAGTGTATGGTATGGTTAGTTTTGAAGTATTGATTATGTTCAAATATAATATGCATTGCCCGACAAACATTTACAGACTGGAAATGACTGATCTTCCCTTGATGTTAAAACATCATATAGAATGGGACTGCAATAAAGCTTTTAAATAAAATACAAAATACACAAACAAATTGTGCAATGAAAACAATAAATTTGAGCTTTATTTTTAGACTGATACGACTGTAAACGTTTCGGCTAATGCCTTCATCAGTACAACATAAAATACATTCTTACAATACTTACATAAGTAATAATAATATTCTTAAAACATATTGTATTTTAAAATATTAAATAAAAAGAAAGGAAAAACAAAAACAAACATGGACACAGGATATAGCAAAAAGCTGTTAAACATGGCTGATGTGGTCGGGGTTGGTGTGAACTCCGCACGTGAATGTAATGTAAACAAGGGCAGGCGGATAATACATATGCTTATATATAGATAAACTAAAAAGTTCAATAATTTAATAATGGTACATTCGATCGATCTGAAATTTTGACACAATGCATTGTCATCCACGATCTATCTGTGGTAAAATTGTGAGTTCTCTAGGACCATCAGAAGTGGTTTAATTTTACGTTGGTAGATTTGAAAAATTGTGGACAGACAGGAACGAAAGCAAGTTAATAAAAACGTGATAAAAAAATCGAGTAAACGTGGAGACATGTGCACTGCGGTTGTTGCCCCCCATTCCTTACTACCATCCCTTGCCAATCATAAACCGTGACTTGCCGACCCAAAGTTAGTCATGTTCGCAAATAATGGGGAAAAGAACGGGCAAGAACGATCTATTAATTTTTTTTTAAATTGTTCCTTCTGGGGCTTGAATCGAGTACTTTCCGCGTCCAAGACGGACATGATAAACACTACACTACGAATCATACGTTATTCTGTGAAGGAACAATGCAAATGAACGCAAGAAGCTTTGTTGCCACCCCCCAACTTTTTAAATCCCTTATATTAACTTCACCGCCGTCTCTCTGTCTTGGGCGGGCGGAAAAACAAAAGTAATAAAACAAACCCGTAAAAACAAAGTTTTTGACTATAAATCCCTTATATATGAGACATAACTAAAAGTATTTACAAATATTTACAGACTGAATCTGTCTTAACTCAACTTTGCTTCATAACCCTGGGGGGGGGAGGGAGATAGGGGAAAAGTCTGGTCACCGATTTGCTTGACCGAGCTCAGCGCGACACGTAAAATGTAAACAAAAGCACCCCGGTTCTTCTATGGGTCGCCTCAAAGCGTCAACTCAAACTTTCACATGGGAAAAAAACAATAACAAACCGTGAATTTGAATTACAAACGTTATATAAGGAAAAACTAAAAATGCATTAATTTAATTACGGTATGTTCGATCGATCTGAAATTTTGATACGATGCATTGTTAGGTGACACAAGTCTGTGTGCCAAATTTCAGCTCGATCGGATCACTGGAAGTGGGTCAGTTTCGACTTTTGTTTTTCCGCCCGCCCGCCCATGATATGATGAGATGACGACAGAGATGACCGGCCGCTTAGTAATAAGGGATTTAAAAAATGACCCACTTCTTGTCAAGCCATCGAGCTGAAATTTGGCACACGGACCCGTGTCACCTAAAAATGCATCGTATCAAAATTTCAGATAGATCAAACGTACCGTAATTAAATTAATGCATTTTTAGTTTATCTCTACACGAGGTATGTAATTCAATTTCACTGTTTGTTATTGTTTTTTTCACGTGACTGTACAGTCACGCGTTGTCGCGACCCATCGAAGTACCGGCGTGCTTTTGTTTACATTTTAAGTTGCACGCTGAGCTCGGTCCAGCGATCGGTTACCAGACGTTTCCCCTCTCCCACCAGTTATACAGCAGGAGTTAAGGCAGATACAGTCTGTAAATGTTTGTCACGTTTGAATATAATCAATACTGTTAGTTATATATCAGGGATTTATAGTCAAAAACTTTGTTTTTACGGGGTTGTTTGTATATTTCTTTTCCCCCTACTACGCTTGCCCACTGTGATCTTTCGACGCCAGCGGGGGTCATTCGTCATGCTCATTTGCACATGCCCGTTTAAGTGAATTATATATATACTATATATATAGATAATTTTG
>CALYLW010000022.1:330000-400000 GCA_944989445.1 Ampullaceana balthica
AAGTGAAGGTAAACATACGTTTTGGGACAGAGCCACTTTTCGAAATATTAAGTTTACCGCTTTATAACTTATGTTTCACCTCTCAACAGTGAAGTCATATACAATTTCAAACCAGCCGATGGAAGTGAAATAAAATTTAAAATAAAAGTTCAGAAGGATGATACTGAGTAAGTATATAGCAACTAAAGGTAAATGAATTATCTTTTATTTCACTCTAATAAAAGCAAAGAGAGGGAGACGTACGAGTATGAAAAAACTAGGATTCAAAGAGGCTTTTAAAATTTTAAGATAATATTTCACATACAAGATGTTGTTAATTAAAATCATACCTTATATGATTTTTGTGTTTATAATACATTATAACATCAGCATTTACATTCTACATAAGCCATGACTGATGACGAAATAGCTTAAGATTTTAAAATTAAAAATAAAAATAAAATTTGAAAGACAATCGTATTTTCACCACTTGCTATTATACATTATGCAATGTAATTTATATGAATCTAAAAATACAGTTATGGCTCACTAGTTCTCGCTCTTTCTATCTCACCCATATTTCTCTTCACTCTCTCTCTCTCTCTCTCTCTCTCTCTCTCTCTCTCTCTCTATATATATATATATATATATATATATATATATATATATATATATATATATATATAAATATATTATATATATATATAATAATATATATATATAAATATATTATATATATATATATACGTATATATATGTATGAATGTATGTTCTCTATATTACATATATAAATGTCAACCCACTCTATCTCTCTCTCTCTCTCGATATATTTATATATAAATAATTGCAAGTGTGTGTATAAATAAGATGCCTACCTAAAGCACTATTTTAATGTTATATTCCTCTAAACACGAGAGCTGTAATATATTTTTATTTTATCAAAATGTTCATTACAACCACGAGCACTAAAATAGGAAACACAATTATATCATTTTAAGTGACGATGACGATATCCCGATGATAAACCTGAAGACTGCTGCTGGCGGAATGGAAAAGTTTGAAGAAAAAATAAAGCAAGCACAGATAGATGTTGCAATAAACAACCAAGCTACGAATGATCTCAATTTAAATGAGTCCCACATTTACGATGTGCTTGTAAAGGAGGCACAGTTCAGAGTTTCTATGAAAAAGATTTTCACAATGAAGAGAATTTCCTTCAGTTTATTCAGAGATGCGCTTGATTTTTATCTTAAAGATGAGGTAAAATGCATTAATTTAATATGTGAAAATTATTGAAAGACTGACATTATATTCCTGACAGATGAATAAAGAATAAAAATTACCCTGATATTGAATATTGCTATCGGAATTTTTACAGCTTTCAAGAATCTAATTCTTGTCCTTTTTTCCCCCAACCAGATTTCCAAGACGTGCTGCAGTAAATTAACGGGCACTAATTGTTACATGCGATTGAAGAGATTCATAAAGATATTATTGATTTTGGTAGTTCTAGCCCTTCCAAGTTATCCACTCGCTGATATCATGTGCAACGACGACCACTGGTTCCGGAAAGTCGCCACCGCCTACAACCAACGATGTTATTCGGATTCGTTGTTCAGTATCTGGCGCATACCTACAGCGGGGGGAAGGTGGCTGACAGCTGTTTTTTATTCTGCTTGCCTGTTGCATGCTGTTTTGTGCGCTATCTGCAATAATTCCGTGATCTACACTAGTCTAATTGACGGCGGAAGTAGAAAAGTGAATTTGGTAAATTGGATAAAGGAAAAAAGTAAATGCCTTCTCCATAACGGTCGGTCGTGCATTTTTATCTTGATTATAGTTATTATAATTTTTCCAGTGGGATTCCTAATTTATTTCATTTTAACAACACCCTTCATGCTCTTCGTCATAGATAAGTTCAGCTTAATTTTCTGCAAAAGTGACGGTCAACGAAATAATTACACTTGTTTTCAACGGGCAATCATCTTTCTTTATTGTTTTACTGGTCTCTTTGTGGCCTTTATTTTAATAATCGGTGCAAATTTTATAGTCAACGCGATGGCACTTCTTATAATTACGGTGGTAGTAAATGGATCCGACCTTTACAACTTGATTCCAATGACGCTTCTGTTGTTTTTGTACATCCGCGATTGTTTTCAAAAAGTAGAGAGGCCATACAACACCTTTATGAAGTCTCTTCTGATGACAAAAACATTCACGAATCTGGACGTGGGATGGCAGGGCACACATAATGACGAAGAAAGACAACAGATTCTACATCCTGGTAAGATGTATTGATCCAATGTCTTCTTTTAAAGTGATGCTTCCTATTATTTTAATGTACATCCTGCAAGTAAATGTAAAATATAGTCTAGAAGTATTAACAGTTAACCATTCACAAAAACCGAATATTGGTAACATTGTATTTGGTATTAAATCGCGACTCATATAGAAAAATAAATCCATGAAAAACTATATATAAGCACAAAAAGTCTTGGAAATAATCTTATTACCAAAACATAATCAATGGCTATGGGCCACGGTGTTCTAGAAGTAGCGCGCAGGACTGCCGAACCGAGACAGAAGAGTCACGGGTTCCATTCTCGGTGCTGGCAAGGCCCCCGTGGCATTGTGCTAGCCACACAATCCCTTGCTTGTTAGTGGTCGCTAAACAAAACTTGTGAACGCTACTTCACTTGCCCCATAGTCCGCCATGGACCGGAAAGGTGGTTATTATTATTATATTATTATTACTAAAAACAAAAAAAAATGTTAGTGATCTTCGAAACCATCGGTCCCGCAAAAATATTATGATGTTCTACAACAATTTACATATTTTAATAAATAGTCTTTATTTAAAACTAGTAGATTTCAGTTAGCGTTGTGAACACACGTAACGAATTTCTAGAAGACGGTAACATAAGTAACAACGACCATTGGAAAAGTTCAATATGGCGACTGACATTTACGTCATAGCACCAGACATTGGCGTCATAGCCCCAAAATAAGTACCGTATAGACTCGTTCTATAGCCCGTTGTTCATAAGCTGACTCATCCACTTTTGGAAGAGAATAGTACAAAAAGTGTGTAACCTGCTCGCAAGCCAACCCTCAAAAAATAGGACAGCGTTAACAAAATGGTACACATTTTAAAAAAAAATACAGTCGGACCTCTCTAAGTCGAACTCAAAGGGACCCGACAAAAAATCGACTTATGGAGTTTGCCAGTTTGTGAAAATGGCGTAAATAGGAGCAGATTAATCAAAGATATTGTTGATATTGAGAGGGGTGGGGGGAAACAGCGATACTGGCCAGAAGGCTTGATACTAAAGAGAGGCGGTTTCTCATCAAAGGAAACTAACTTGCTTTGACATCCCGACACAAGTCCGTGAGAAGAGACACATTCCCTTCCCTCCTCCTCTTTACTCACTCTACTGTGGGATAGGGAAAGTAACATTTTTCTTTTTAAAAAGAGTCACATCATGCCTTTGAAAATTCACAGGGACCCGGAAAAAAATAAAATCAACTTACGGAGTTTGCCAGTTAGTGATGATTGCGTAAATAGGCACATATTAATCAAGGACAATGTTGATATTGAGAGGGGGGAGAGGCAGCAATACCGGCTAGAGGGCTTGACAGAAAAGAGTGTTTCATATGAAAAGAAACCAATTTGCTTTGATTCAATCTTTGACATACCGACACAAGTCCGTGAGAGTAGACAACTTCCCTCCCCAAATTTACTCCCACACAACACCGCTAATGCCGATATTCAATGATTGTACATGCATAAATCAACTATTATCCTCTCGCAAGCCGACCTCCCCCCCCACATTTTGCCCTAGATTTTGTCCAAAAAAAGGTCGGCTTGCGAGTATATACGGTACGTTCATTGGTTTCGGTTAGAGCAGGGAAGGCGCCTACCAAATGTCTCGAAGATGGCGCCTAAAAAAAAAGAAAGTTTAACATGACGAACGTTGTCGACCGTTGCTCATAGGATTTAAAAATTAAACTTTTATTATAATAGATTTGTCCCAATTAAGTTGGCTAAAACGTAAATTTCACAGATTTTATTTCATTCAAACACAATGTCTCCGACCATCCATTCCAAAAGAGCCATACATGTTATAAGAAATAATTCACATGAAATAAAAACGGTAATTCTAAAAGGTATTAATGAGCTTAATATAGACTCTATATGTATAGACACCAGATGCGGCCCGCGAGGCCCTCTCATCCGACCCTTGGAAACCTTTTAATCTAAAAAACAGATACTATTTTTACCTGTAGTTTACCAAAAAACTGTGTGTAGTCGGCCCCGAAACTTATGTTTGACAGTTAATGCGGCCCTCCGGCAGAATAGTTTGGAGACCCCTGATATAGAGCATAGAATATATGGATAAAATATTCATAATGCGGCCTGGACTACAATATATATTTGTTGTGTATTTATTGATATTTTCGTAATTGAATTTTGAGAAGAATATAAACAAACGGTCTCATTGAAATGCTTTAAGAGAGTGGAATTGAATACCTCCCGCTTCGTAAGGGATCTATTAACTTTCCATGTTAGTACTTTTAGTCCCAAATAAATGTCCCTTTGATTGGTCACTAAACTAGTTGGCACAGTTCAAGAGAATCTACCAATAAAAGTAGGAGAGATGTATTTACAAAAAAAAATCTCCATAAAGATAATTTATATTGGTGTCATTGCATGGTATATTTTTTCTTCAAATGTCTGCTTACTCTTTCGAAGTAAAGAAATAAAGGATTGTAGTGATTTAGTGCCAATCTTAGAGTTGATTGTTATCTTCTTTAACTTTGCAACTAACTTTAATTACAATTCAACATCTTCCATACAGTTAATTTTACAACAAGTTTGTGTATTTTTTTCTATATAAGTTTACTATATACGTTTGTATAGAAGTTTACTAAAGGTTGGCCCACACCTCTCAAATCCTCGCGAGAATTTGCACAAGCATCACACGAACGCCCTATTTTATTGGCGTATTTTATAGTGCGTTCGTGTGATGTTTGATCAAATGCTCGCGAGCATTTGCCCAAGCATCACACGAACGCCCTATTTAAATCCCTTATATTAACTTCACCGGCGTCTCTCTCTGTCTTGGGCGGGCGGAAAAACAGAAGTAAAAAAATGACCCACTTTCCATGATCCGATCGAACTGACATTTGGCACACGGACCCGTCTAACCAAGCAATGCATCGTATCAAAATTTCAGATCGATCGAACGTACCGTAATTAAATTAATGCATTTTTAGTTTATCCTTATATGAGGTATGTAATTTAAATTCAATGTTTGTTATTGTTTTTTTCCCACGTGAAATTTTGAGCTGACGCATTGAGGCGACCCAACGAAGCGACGGGCGCTTTTGTTTACATTTTACGTGTCACTCTGAGCTCGGTCAAGCGAATCGGTGACCAGATTTTTCCCCTCTCCCCCCCACCCACCCCTCCCCCCCCACCCACCCCTCCCCCCACCCACCCCTCCCCCCACCACTAGGGTTATGATGCAAAGTTGAGTTAAGACAGATTCAGTCTGTAAATGTTTGAAAATAATCAATACTGTTAGTTATGTCTCATATATAAGGGATTTATAGTCAAAAACTTTGTTTTTACGGGTTTGTTTTATTTATTGGCGTATTCTATAGTGCGTTCGTGTGATGCTTGATCAAATGCTTGCGAGCATTTGAGAGGTGTGGACCAACCTTTACGCTTTTTTAAAAAAGACACTGTTCATTAATTAATGTTTTCGATAATTATTTCTAAGCTTTAACACTGTCAATGAGAACACTCTTATGCAATACTTTTAAAAATGATAACTTTAAGAATTAATTTTAATAAATTGGCACTTTACAAAGTATACATTTTCAAGAGAAAAACTTATTTAAATTTTTTTATCCTATAAAAACAGACTCATGGAAAAAATGTACCAGTGGCTGCTGCAATAGCTGCAAACAAACAGGTGTGATTAAAACCTTGATTAACTTTACAACGAAAGTTAATTTTAGTACAAAATCTTCGCTACAGTTCATTTTGACAATAAGTTTATGTATTTTTTTCTATCCAACTTTAAGATTACTTCTTCTTCTTCTACATATTCTTTTGGCCTGAGACTTAGTCTCTTAAGGCCCTGGCTAATACCTGAGCAATCTGCTTAATCTGCTGAGCATTGCCATATAACATAGTCTTCACGTGGGAGACTTTAATATTACTAAATTGTATGTTAAGAAGCTTTTTTTAAAGTCACTGTTCATTAATTGATGTCTTATATAATTATTCCTAAGCTTTCATATTGTCAATAAGAGTACTTTTATGCATTACTTTTAAATTTTATAACTTTTAAAATTTACTTTTAATAAATTGGTCCTTTTCAAAGTATACATTTTCAAGAGAGAAGCTTTTTTTTAAAAATCTATCCTATAAAACAAAGACTCATCTGAGAAATGTACCAGTTGCTGCTGCAATTGCTCAAAACAAAGAGAGGATGCGCTGTTTAAAGTGTGGAAAAACAAGTTGAAGTTGAACCTGAAACATCCGTTTGTTTATTTGAAAGGAAATCAAATTTCTAAGAAATTTTTACTTCACTGCGCCACAATGAACTGCACTGGAGCTCCGAAATCTTTGTGGGATAATTATGAAAAAGTAAGAGAGTGATCATTTGCTTCTAAATGATAAAACACATTTTATTATAATTTATCTTTAAATTTCTTTTTTTTAAAGTAATGCCTTAAGTAATGAAAATTATAATTTTGTATGCCACGGAGGAAGAAAAAAACATTTTTTTCCCTAATATACTAAAAAAAATTAAAGTTTATCGTGCCCTCCGGAATACTGCAAGCAACAATTTAACATTTTTTTTCCTTTTTTTTCTTTCTTGTTGCTGCTCTGCTTTATGAGAAAAGACAGCGAAATTGTGGACTTTGAACAAAGGGCAATAAGTCAGAGTTGTATGTCTTAGCTGATTCACAAATTTTCTGGTTTGCAATTTCTTTGCAGAAATTGTTATAAGCTATATCGGCATCCTTTCGTCTCGCGATTCGATGGTGCAACTCCATTGGGTTGCGTTGCATTTCCTCGAGTGGCTGTGCAGTCCTATCCTTGAGTGACAGCCTTTACCACAGCTTTTACACAAGAGTTCTGTGCTTCCAAATGTTGTGGCCTTTCTCCTAGCTCTTCTGTCTGAAGCCTCCTCCATCCTTCGCTCCTGGCCTACTATGATGCTCTTTTTGATAACTGTGCGCTACGTAGTTCGTTCGTCTGTCTTACACTCTCAGTCGGTTTTGCGTATTCTGGCTGCTTTCATGTCCCTCTGGCAGACATCTTTGAGTCGCAGCAGTGGGCGACCTGTCTTTCTCTTTCCCGATGCAAGTTCTCCATATAGGAGGGCCTTGGGGATGCGGCCATGGCTTATTCTTTTTACATGTCCTATCGATCTCAGGCGTCTTTCACTAAGGATTGAGAATATGATTTGGGTATTGGCACGCATCAGGACCTCACTATTAGGCACTTTGTCTTGCCATTTAATGCCAATTTAAGACGCATGCATCTCAAGTGGAAGTTATTAATGTTTCGCTCTTGGGATGTATACGTGGTTCATGTCTCGCTCCCGTATAGCAGCGTACTGATGAAACAGGCTCGATAGACACACAGTTTGGTTTTATCCGTTCGGTTGGTGTTTTGCCAGAACCGTTTATTTAATTTTGCCAATGTGGCAGCTGCCTCGCCTATTCTACTGTTTATTTCGTCTTTAATGGACAGTGTTTTTGACACCTTGGACCCCAAGTAGGTGAAACTGTCCACAACCTCCAAGTTTTCATTGTCAATATTGATGGTAGGAGGAGGTCGTGTGTCTTAGGCCGTGATGTTTGTCTTTTTCAAACTGATTTGCAGACCATATTCTTTGCAAGCGTTGGAGAAGCTTGACACAAGTTGTTGGAAACCAGTTTCTGTGTGTGCTGTTAGTGCCGCATCATCCGCAAAAAGTAGCTCACGAATCAGGACATCTTGGCTTTGAACACGTTTTGGTTTTGGCTCGGAGGTGGGCAGTGTTGAAAAGTCCTCCATCAGCTCAGGTGTGTAACCAGGTTCCATCTCTGCTATCCTTAAATGCGTATCGAAGCAGTACAGAGACGAATATTGCCACAGTGTTGGTTCGAGTACACAACCTTATTTTAACTCCGCTGCTGACTGGAAAGGCTTCTGACGTATCTCAATCTAACTGCAATGTGCCTTGCATATTTTCATGGAACTGTCTGATGATGGCGAGTAGCTGTGGGGGACAGCCGATTTTTTCCAGGATTTGGAACAGCCCGTTGCGACTGACTAAATCAAAGGCTTTCGTAAGTTCCACAAAGGCAATGTATTGTGGCATCTGCTGCTCTCTGCATTTTTCCTTGAGCTACCGTAGGGAGAACACCATGTCTATGGTAGACCCACCAGCCCGAAAACCGCACTGAGATTCTGGATAGACAAAGGAGACTAGACTCTGTAAACGTGTTAGTATGACACGGGGAAAGGCCTTTCGTACAATGCTAATGAATCAGATGCCGAGATAGTTATTGCAGTAACTTCTTTCGCCCTTGTTCTTATATAGTCACTTTATTTGCATACTTTAGGTCATGGGGGATGTAGGTCTGTTCCCAGCAGAGAGAAAGAAGCTCGTGTAAATGGTTGGAGTAAAGCTGTCTTGCCACTCTTTAGAGCTTCTGGTGGTATGCCATCATTCATCGAGGCTTTTCCACAAGCTAGGCAGTCAATTGTCTTGCTCAACTCTTCCTGTGTGGGCACGACATTAATTTTTTCCATGAGTGGCATATCGGGTATGTCATCTAGAGCGTGCTGGAGACTGTGGTAACTGTTAAATACGGTTCCAGTTAAGGATTAACCCACCGTTTTAGCATTGCTGCCGGGTCATGGATACTTTCTCCACTTTTTGACTTTAGGGGGGTAACTTTGGACGTAAAAGGGCCAGTTACTTTTTTGATAATTTCGTACATGGCTTTGGCATTGCCTATGTCATCAGCTGACTGTATGCTGGAGCAGAGGTTAAGCCAGTAGGTATTGGCACATTGACGTGAATCGTTTTGGGCATGTTTTAAGGCATGAAGCCTGTTTAGTGAAGGGTATTTTCCTAGTAGGCTATAAGAACTTTGCTTTAAGCTTCAGTGACAGGTTTCATCTTGTCCCAATGTTCATCAAACCAGTCCGTGTTTTTGTGAGATTTTTTGACAAAGGCATTTAATGCTGATGTATAAATCGTGTCTCTGAGATGCGTTCGATTGGTGTCAATGGCGACGTATGCGGACGTCTTTGAGAGACCTTTCTTCACTTTGTCAGTGAACAGCTGAGTTTTGACAGGGTTTTTTATGCAGAAGGTGTTGATGTGTGGACATCCCTTGTTCTTGATGTGGTACGAGTTTTTCAACATTATTCATATCTTGCTGTCCATAAGGGAGTGATCCGTGTCGCAGTCGGAGCTGTGATAGCTTCGGGTGAGTTGGACGCTAGCTAGTTGTGCACGAGTGGTGATGATGTGGTCCAGCTGGTGCCATTGGCACGATTGAGGGTGTCTCCAAGATACCTTGCACTTGAAGAAAATGTTGGTCACACACATGATTCGTGAGCAGCAAAGCTCAAGAAGCCTCTGTCCATTCTCATGTATCTTTCGTTTTCCAAAGAGACCAAGGCATGTGGGCCAGGCTTCGTGGTCGCTACCCACTCTAACATTGAAATCTCCAAGGAGATAGATTGCCTCGTCTTTGTAGATAATGGCTATAGCCTGGACTAAAGCTCCATAGATATAGACCTTCTCTTCTGGGGCATACGCACTAAGAATGATTGCTGGGCCCGCTGCTGTTCTGAGTCTTAGAATGATGATCTTCTCCGGGCCTTATGACGGTGGTTCAATGGATGGTAGAAGGGTGTTCTTAACTGCGAAACATACACAATGCTGTCTTGGTTCGTCTGTGGGTCTGCCTTGCCAGAAGAAGATGGCATTTGCCTCTTTTAGTGAGCCGCTGTCTGGGAGCCTGGTCTCCTGAAGGCATGCGATGTAAATCTTCAGTCTCTTGAGCTCTCTATCAATTATTAATGTTTTCCGCTTGTCGTTTATAGATTGCAGGTCACCAGTGATGTCGGAACACATAGTCCTCAAGTTCCAGCTAGCGATTCGAAGAGCTTGGATCTTCTTTTTATTTTGTGTATTTCTTGGAGCAGGGCTTTTTGGCCCACTTGTTGAGTGGTTCTAAAATCTCCACGAACCCGTTTGAGAAGGCAGGCCATGACGGGCGAGCATCTATTTGACTGGGGGCTGACCAGTTTGAGTCGGGCGGTAGCTGTACAGTGAGACTTCGTAGTCTCTCCCGCCGTCGGAAGCGGCTCCTGGCACCAAGCTCTACGTCTATTGATTTTTGGCTTTGAACTGGTAACTGCTGCTTTCCGTGTTTTGTCGACACTTTGCGGCAACGCTGGAGTTTTCTCTCCAGAGGTGATGCAAGCCTGGGCGGGTATTATTAAGAATTAGCTGCTGCCCATACAGCTTATACCCCTTTTCACGACAACGGTGTAACCAATGGAACGACTTGCGTCGATGCCGCTTGGCGCCATTGGCTACACCAGCTACACAGGAAAGGCTAAGGGAGACAGAAAAACACGAAATTTTATAAACTACGGACAAAGATTCGTACAAACGAAATATTTGTGACTCTTAAAGAATTCGATTTAATCTCTGTAAAAAAGTTAAACACCGTTTTAGTGTAAATTTTAACATTAACAGCGAAATGAATGGCTAATCATTCAAAAGTTTTAATGAGCTTTAATTAAGAGAGAATTCATTATTTATTAGTAATTTTGATGAACATGGAAATAACTCTTTTGAAATGCCACCAAACATCTCTTTAAAAATGCATGTCTGTAGGGTTTTGGATATTGCTGTTTTTTATGATTTCTTTATGGTAGATAGAAAGAAAGACAGGGGTGAGGGCAGTAAATATCAAATCTCGCCGTGTATGTAAGAATCCTTGATGCAAACCAGTAACAATTCCACTGTTTAAAATGTTTAATAACTAAAACACGATACATTGGGGAACTTTAATAATCCTGAGTTCCGTGCGCGTTTGAACGTACGCGCGCACACACGCACACTCACCCTCGCACGCACAAACACAGGCACACATAAACTCACACAGACACTGGTAACATGACCCATGCGACAGATTTGCCAACGTAAAAACAATGTTCAACTCTCTATGTATCAAAATAATTAAGCCCTTGACCAGAATAACAACTATTTTCACCTTTAAAGTACATGGAGTTTTGTTTTATTTATACCATGCCAAGAAATTTTTAGCTTTTCTGAAATCTTTCACATTAATATTGTGGGGAACCTTGTTTACTCGTGCGACTAATATTCTCTGCTTACACTCACTTCAACACGACAAAGACTCATAAGACGACTGGAACACTAAATAATCTGTTTATTGCTTCACTTGTACCATTGTAGTTATTTCTCACTTCACCCTAATCTCTACTGTCCAACTATTTACAAGTCTACACCTTTCCTAGCGGTCGTCTCCCGGAGTCCTTTCTATCTCCACATCCCTATCCTAATCTGTCCCCCGTTCCTAGTTAGTCCCGTCCTATAACTAACTCTCAGTCCTGAGGCCACGCCTCCTAAAAACTCTCCTCAGTCCATTTGTGTCCAGTCTTCCGTAAGTCTCTAATTGTAATAGGTTCATTATATCTGTCCATCATCTCGTACCACCCCCAATAGATTGACTTGTGCGGGGTGGGGCCGTTTTGACATAACCATCTCTGGTGAGACCCCCACCCCCTACCTATCCCCCCATCCAAGCCACCTGCACGTCTGGTCATCCTACCCCTGGGCATTTTTAACACCTCCGGTCACCTCACTCGGCAACTCCTTTCATCGCCGAATCTACTGACCGGGCCAGTTAACACCAGAATACCATTTAACGTCTTCTGGTCAACCTCCGGTGGCCACGTGCAACTTGAAAGGACCATATGTCTCTTTGAATGCTACTAACTGCGCGTAAGATCTGCACGATATTACTTTCCTATTTTTGACTGATATTGAAAATTATAATAAATTACTATTTCATAAATTACTTTTTTAAAAATACGATTTCAGGCTTTGATACGATTCCTGAAGATTGCATTATTTGTCGCATTTGTATTCATTGTCGTCATGACATTTGGTTACATCAGTCAACTTTCTGCATGGAATCAGGCTTTTATTTCCTTTGTGGCTGGACTCCTACCTCTCATTTTCAACAGGTTCTCAATAGTGGATGAAGGCTATTATGAAATAGACCATAATGACAAGAGGTAAGAATCCTATCAACATTTTAACACTCAATTATTTTGTTGGATTATTTGTGGGTGGGGTGTAAATTTTTTTTAAAGATGTAATTATACAATGTATCTAACTTCTTGAGAAAAAAAAATGAAACTAAAGTAAACAAGAACATGTTTTGTCCTTATGTTATATCCAGTTTTCAAGAAGAATTCTCGGGCAAAATCAACTATTTCAACCAGAGATTTGTTGTGAAAGATTTTCTAGATGTGGAGATCACAAAGACTGAGGACCAGAACCCTCAAATTGATCTTACAGTCACAGTAACAAAAGATGCCGAAACTCCTCCGTCCCCTGCACCACAAACAGGTTATCTCAGACACTGCAATGTTTCTATTTCTATCATATCTTACATTTTGTATTGATGTAAGGTCAACTTTGAGGGCGGTGGTCTAGCGGTAGTGCGCTGGACTGTCGAACCGAGGCTAGAGAGAGTCACGGATTCGAACCTCGGTGCTGGCAAAGCCCCGGGGCATTGTGCTAGCCACGAAATCCTTTGCTCGTTAGTGGTGGCTCAATGAAACTTGTGAACGCTACTTCACTTGCCCCATAGGCCGTAATGGTCTGTAAAAGGGTTATTATTATTATAGTTCAAATTTATTTCTCTCTCTCTCTCTCTCTCGCTCTTTTTCTCTCTTTATGTCAGTGTTTACCGATATGTAATTGTGGGTGTGTTTCTTATGATGTACTTAAGATAATTTTTATGAATTCCTTATGTTATCAATTACTCTTTCCAGGAAATGTTCGAAGAAATAGTAGCGATGAGGGTCAAGAGAATGGAACAGACAATCAAGTTCATGCGGGGACTCCCTTGTCAGTAAATTATAAATCAGCAATACATATTTCTTCTAAAAATATATAAGGCTCAGAATGAATGTGTAAGTTTGCGACTTGAGTGTTACATGAATTTGACAATGCCATACAAGTTCAAATCTGTAGAAAAAAACAAGTTCCTAAAACACAATGTGCGTAGCTATATTAGCTTAGTTGACATTGGTGATATCAATTGCAATAGGGCAGTAAGGTCATTCGCCACCATCGCGATGAATACAAATATTTTATTTGTTACGGCAGAATTGTCCGTAACTGCTTCAAAAACAAATAAAATGGCAGATTTATAACTGTCACACTATTATTATATTTATATATAAGTATTTGGGCTGCGGAAATTAACGATTTGTTCTCGATTAATCGTTAAAAAATTTCAACGATTAAATTATTATTAACGATTAATCGACACTACACTTACACATTATGCAAGTCAAAAAGTTTTTAAAAATTAAAAAATAGTGGTCGATAAATAATAACAAATTTCCTGACGATTGCACGAATATTTTACTTTTAAACTATTGACTGACGGAATGTTCAAAATGTTGATAAAGTTTGCCTACAAAGGTTCTAGCACTTCGCCTATTTATCAAACAAAATAAAAAGCGTATAAAGCTAATGGCAGTAATGGAGTCAGAATGGACTCAGAGGCAGAAAATGACGGCAGCTCTTCTGATGAATTCCTGCGTTAAAAATGGAGATGAAAGTTCCTGAATCCCTTAACTCTGTACAATGATGGAAACTTAATGAACACTGATATCGATAATGTCATTCCTTGCCAAGACCGTTTTGTGCATTCCAGTTACCTCAGTTCCATGTGAATGATTTTTCAGCTCTGCTGGTTATATTGTCAATTGTCATCACTTGAACCAGTAGTTGGTTAATAATAGAAGTAAAAAAATTGCTTTGATGTAATATGACTAAAACGTGGGGCGGGCGCTTCTCAGGCTTAACTAATTCAATTCACTCATTTTCTTACGCGTCATTTGTAAACCCTAATCATTTTAGCCTAACGCCTAAAAAGCGCCCGCCCACGTTTTAGTCATATTACATCATAGTACTTGAGCATATAAGTTTGAAATTTTTATCAATCCAGAAAAAGAATTTTGCTTCACAATTCTGTGAAAAAAAATTATTTTCTTCTTTTTAGTCCGCTTATAAAAACGTGGTTTTTAAAAATCTTTTTTTTACTTCTATTTATTTTATTCTTTTTAGTCTAAGTGTATGTTATGGTGAGTTTTGAAGTATTGATTATGTTCAAATATATTACGCATTGCCCTACAAACATTTACAGACTGGAAATGACTGATCTCCCCTTGATGTTAAACATGGTTGATGTGGTCAGGGTTTGTGTGAACTCGGCACGTTAATGTAATTTAAACAAGGGCAGACAGATAATACATATGCTTATATATAGATAAACTAAAAAGTTCAATAATTTAATAACGGTACATTCGATCGATCTGAAATTGTGATACAATGCATTGTCATCCAAGATCTATCCGTGCTAAAAATTTTAAATCTCTAGAACCATCAGAAAGCGTTTAATTTTACGTTGGCAGATTTGAAAAATTGTGGACAGACACACAGGAACTAAAGCGAGTTAATAAAAACGTGGTAAAAATGATATATAAAGGAGAAATTCCAGTGTTTTTTAGATTTTCAACAAGAACGTTTAATAAGTGTTACTTAATAAGACTTCATAAATTTTAATTTTTGGCTTTAATCAAAATTAACGATTAATGAATCGTTTTCAAAAAATTAACTACTAAATTTAAATTAATCGTTAACAGCCGTAATAAACAAATATATATGTATTTTTTATAACCTCTTGCCGGGTCATGACGGCCTATAGGGCAATTGAAGTAGCGTTCACAAGTTTAATTGAGCCACTACTAACGAGCAAGGGCTTTTGTGGCTAGCACAATGCCCTGGGGGCATTGCCAGTATCAAGGCTCGATGCCATGACTCGGTTTTTTGCCTCTGTTCGATAGTCTAGCGTGCTACCACAAGACCACCAAGCCCCTTTATTATTATATTTAAAAATTAACATTTGAGTCATCATGTCTCATAATTATAACTACAACTTAAATATATAATTAATAACAGCAACATGTAAATAAAAATAAATTAATTTGTTAAGTGAATGTCGGAACGTCTCTCTCTCTCTCTCTCTCTCTGTCTATATATATATATATATAATATACATTTACATATAAATATATATATATATATATATATATATATATATATATATATATATATATATTAGGGCTGGTACTGATTAATCTTTTAATCGATTAATCCGTAAAAATTAATCGATTAATTTTCGATTAATTTTAAATATATATAGATACAACTGAACACCTCAAAGGAAATAACAAAAACAAGTAATTAACATTCGTTGTATGGAGAGAGAGACAGAGAAAGAGAGAGAGAGAGAAACTGTGAGCGAGAGAGAGAGAGAGAGAGAGAGAGAGAGAGAGAGAGAGAGAGAGAGAGAGAGAGAGAGAGAGCCGTTCTGTCATCCACTTAACAAATTAATTTATTGGGGTCTACCTTCTGCTATTATTAATCATTCAAGTTGTAGTTAGAATTATTTAACATGATTAACCAAAATCTCTCTCTCTCTCTCTCTCTCTCTCTCTCTGTATATATATATATATATATATATATATATATATATATATATATATATATATATATATATATAAATATATATATATATATATATATATATAATATATATATATATATATTATATATATATATATATATATATATATATATATATATATATATATATATATATATATATATATATATATATATATATAACACTTTTTTTTCAAATTAAGTTATAGATATATATATTTGTTCCTTTATGCCATGGATTGATTATGTATTTTAGATATATTTCTCTACTCCTCGTAAAGAAGTTTTTTTTCATAAGATAACAATTCTGAAATTATAAATGTTTCAATATGAGGCATTCAAAATATATAAGAAAGGTGAAAGTCGAATTACAGATTACTCTAACAGTCAATTCAACGGATTAGGATCATTAATAAATGACAGGAAACGTTGAAAGGTGTTAAAGGCTTTTTTTCCCAGGAAGGGAGGACCTGTGAATAATATAATATAGATATATTTGTTTCTGTTATTGGTTAAAACGTTATCTAAGTAATATTTTTTTCCAAAATAATTTACCGATAATATTCTATCAATTATACCAGTATTTGATGATGTGTTCTAGATAAATTTTAATTAGTCCTCGTAAAGATGTGATTTTAAAAAACAATTCTGAAATTATAACTGCATTCTAAATATATAAAAAAGCCAAAAATGAGAATACAAAAATACTTCAACAGTCAAACCAATTTATTAGGATTACTATAAATTACAGAAAAGGTTCTTTAAACCGTCTTTATATAAGAGTATTAAGAATAAAAATTGTTTGTTTTTGTTTGTTTGTTGCTATTTAGACATTTAAATATTCGTGAAATGCACATTCGTTGTAAAATAGAAGATGGGCTATTAAAATAAGGAAATAGTTCGAAGGCGTTGATAGTGTTAGTAAGCAGTAATGAGAGATGGTTTCTCAATGTATGCCTTAAATATTCTCACTTAATACTATCAGAATGTTTTCGCCTTGCCAGTGCTCTAGTGTGTGGTGTTATTTTTAGCCGCTTTTACCTGCTTAATTATTTTCAGTTAACTTTAATATCGCAGAAACTTTCAGTGTTCAAATTAAAAAAGTAATTGAATGAATTGTTTTTTCCCCTTTAATATTTAACTAATATATTTAACTAATATATTTAACTAATATATTTAACTAATATATTTAACTCATATATTTAACTAATATATTTAACTAATATATTTAACTAATATATTTAACTAATATATTTAACTAATATATTTAACTCATATATTTAACTAATATATTTAACTCATATATTTAACTAATATATTTAACTAATATATTTAACTCATATATTTAATTCATATATTTAACTAATATATTTAACTCATATATTTAACTAATATATTTAACTCATATATTTAACTCATATATTTAACTCATATATTTAACTCATATATTTAACTAATATATTTAACTCATATATTTAACAAGATAAGTTCGTATTTTATTATCAGTTTGCATGAAGAACCCATTAGGGAAAGCAACTCTGTCAATCAGACATCTGGCGCAAAAGATGTTTTAGATGCGGAGAGCGCAAAGGCTGAGAATGAAACCCCTCAAACTGTTAACAAATTCATATTACAAATAGCTGTTGAAACTGCTACTCCACCTGCACCACAAACAGGTAACCTCATACACAGCAACGTTTCTATTTTTCTATATTAAATTTTGTATTGATATAAGGTCAACTTTATCTCTCCACCTCTCATTCTTTTTCTCTCTTTCTGTGCGAGTGTGTGAGTGTTTGTATGCATTTGTGTATGTTCCTCATACTGTACTATTAAAGTAATTTTATGATTTTTATGAATTCCTTATGTTATTTTTTTTTCTTTTTAGAAAAAATTTAGAAGACATATCAGTGAAGAGGGTCCAGTTAATAAAACAGAAAATCAAGATAGTGTGACGAGTCAACTGTCACTACATTGTTAACTAAACTTGTAGCTTAGATTTTTGTTATTATATGTATATCAGATAGTTAGAAGAACAATATACTGTAGAAGGAAAATATTTCAAATTTAGTTCTTTTTTTGTAAAAGTTTTTTTGTGTGTTTTTTGGCATGTCTACTTTCCGAATGAACGGTTTTTAAAAAGTTAGTGGGAATTTTATTAAAACACAAATATACGCCCAGTTATTAATCAGAATTTGCTTCCCAAGTTAATTATAAATCAACAATACATATATCTTCTTAAAATTTATAAGGTACATGATGAATGTGTAAGTGTACGTCGTGATTTTGTCACGAATTTAAAAATGCCGTACAAGTTCGAATTTGCAGAAAGAAAATCACACAATAAAACAAAGTGTGCATGGCTATATTAGCTCAGTTGACCTCGGTGATATCCAGTACCGCACGGTCATTCACCACCATCAGGCTAAAAAGGTTTTGCTTGTCACGTCGGAATTGACACAACTGCTTCCAGAACAATTAAAAAGTGGAAAATGTATATCTTTCAAAGTCTTTATTTTTTAAATCTTAGCTCTTAATACTTGTACTTTTTATTTGGATTCAATATATTTTTATTTTATAAAACTAAAACTTGAATAATTAATTATAAAAAATGATAGATATGGATAAATTAATTTGTCAAGCGGATAACCGCAGCCACAATAGTTTAGTTAGCACAAAGACTAAAGGTTAAAAAAAAATATATTTCGAACATATTGAAAGAATATGCTGCGGCTTGGTAAGAGCTGGTAAGCAGTAATAAGAGAATTATTTTACAGTGCTTGCTTAAAATTTTGTCACTTAATTTTATCATAATGTTTTTGCCTTCCCATCGCTTTTTTATGTGGTGTAATTTTAGCAGCTATTACCTGTTAATCATTCATAGTTAGCCATACTATCGGAGAAATTTTCAGTGCTTAAAATGCAAAAGTAATGTTATGAATGATTTTAGTAAATATTAAATACTTGACTAATATATTTTGCAAAATAAGGAAAAGAAAAGGAAAAAAATGAATTCTTTGTTCTCAATGTGAATTTATGAATTTCTTTAGGATTCGGGATACAGTTTGATTCCACTAAAAATGGTCTTTTACATTTTAACAAACGTTCAACATCTTGTTTAATTGTTTTATGTATATTTTCTTCAAAGTTAAAACTGTGTATCATTAATTAGAGATGACTATCTCTAGTCACAGTCAAAAGAATTTTGAAATAACTTAGCTGAAGTATCCATATTTTTCGCCAGACATTCTAAAATATGTTTCGAAAAAATAACATGAAATGTATTCTTTATTATTTTCCATGCAAATAAAATGCTATGTTACCTATACTTATTTGAATTTAAAGGTGGTGTGTTACGTTTTTTATTCTATTTCTTAAAATTTTAATTTTACACACGATTATCCTGAGATAAATATGCATCTACAATTATTTTGTTAAAGGCTGCTTATCTACCTTAAAACGAAAGATTTGTTGCAGTGGCCTATTAAGACAATAACACGACTGAAGAATTCCAGTTGCGTAAACGTTGAAATAAATTATTAAGGCCTTATAATCTCCGATCAAGCACTATGGTAAATTGTTGCATTCTGAGGAAAATAGTTTTGTTTTTGAGGCCCCTATCCTATTAACTCGTGTTAGTTGATCACATTTTATATCTCACATTAAATCCCACAATCGATCACAATAAATATCAATAAAACTTGGAGTTCTGAGTTCCCCAGTTTGACTTCTTAGTTTGTGACTATATATTTATTTTCTACTTTTTCATGCGATATTCTACATTCCTCATTGCAGCTGGGCCTCATCTTTAAAAAAAATTTTTTTTCATTTTATTCTGTCCTGTTTAGGGACAGAGTTGTCTGTCTCTGATCAAGCTGCTGTTAGTTACGTGTGATAACGATTGTAGAATTTATCTTTTATATATATTTTGAAAATTTCTTCAAATAATTTTAAAAAATGAAAAATATTATTTATCGTTTTAATTATGTCGATTTCATACGATAAAATTACACTCCTTAGCTGTTTAAGTGAAATTAAGTAGACTTTCAATTTGTTTACAGTGGAATTCGTTAATCACCTATTTGCCATCACATATTTGAATTTGCTTTAATGGAAAATACCTAAGTTAATCTTTTTAATACACAATTCTACCATATTGATAGCAGTTTTAAGCCTATTAGTAATGGTGACTCAAGTGTCTTTACATTCCAATTTTGCTTTATGATGTGCTTTTTATAGTGTTATAAATAAGCGTTATGATGACTCTTCTACCTTAAATTTAGCAACCAGTTCTGTATTCTTTAAAACGTTAAGTCAAAGTAAATTTTCATTGCACCATTTTGTAAAGCGTGTAACTCAACTACAACTACAACTACAAAGTGAATGGTTCCATCGTAGGTAATTGAGCAAGCTATATCGGTATCACCATGGTATTTAATTGATTGTAAGATTAAATACGTTGCCCATAGGTAGAGACTTAAACCATATATCGATCCAGTATTTCTTAAATTATTACTTCAAGCAACCATTGATGGTGCTTGGTCATTCACCTTTACATTTTAGATATGATTTGTTCAAAATTATTTATGCCACGCTTTAAGGGCTTGATTTTACAACAGACTAAAAACACAACAATTCTAGAAAATCGTATGTTTTGATAGTTTGAATTGTGCTGTAAAGTCCTCGGAAAGTGCTATCAGCATATCTTGAAAGGGTTCAAGGTGCCGATCAAATATTTCCAGCAATAGTAAGTTCGCATACTCAGTAAGTTTTGAAGATTTTTAATCAAATTGTTGATGGTCAGGATTTTGATGTACTTAAAGTAATCTGAGGAGAGACTTTGCATGGGGTACCAATAGACAAAAAAATTAATAAAAACCTTATTCTAAGTATTAAGTTTTACATCTAAAATTTATCTACGAAATAAATTTTCATAAAAACAAAAATTACTTGCAAATTCCTGTTTAAATTTGTGTAGCTCTTCGCAGAAGCATTAAACTAAGTTTTAAAAGAATATAATAAATTTTCCAGCAGTCTATTTTTTGTTTTTGTTTACAAAACTCACTATTTTTTTATTCAAGATGTGGGTGGACCAACATCACATTAACTTTACAATTCTAAAATATGTTTACCAGATTGTCACGCCACTTTTTGCGACGTATTACTTGTTAATGTATTTTGTAGGCGTTCTCACAATACACAATCTTGCATGCAACAATCCACTGAAGAATTAATGTCAACAAAATAACTTTAATATACACATAATGTACAGATATATAACTACGAGGTTTCACAACGTGGAGACATCAGCCACACATTCGCCATTACTTTCTATCTCTGTTTTCGCGCTCTTTTACCCATGTGACCTCTCTGTCACTAATCTCGTGATTCTCACGTGACACAGATGTATGCAATATGTGAGACAAAATATAATACATTGCTAATAATTACTAAGGCATTTTGCACTTCGAGGGTTATTTTCAAAACGCTAACATGCCACGATAGTTACAATACTATAAAGCCAAATCTTTAAAACTACAGATATAAACACCGTCACTTATATAACAGAGAGTCTTGCAGTATTGTTTTGACACAGCAGTTAATATTATTTTAAGGAGCATTTGTTAATTCATTTAATCAAGCTTTCTAAGGTGTTATCTTTGCTTCTTTTCTTGTGTACGCGTGCATAATCATTGCGATGCTTTAGCCATATTAAGGGATTAGTCATAGTCTTATCCTCGGATTTATTTTTCCTCAATTCAATTTTAGATTTCTAACCGTCCAAAATTATTTTTACGAATCAGTTTTAACGAAATCAAAGATGTTGTCTGAAATACACAAAGTGAACTGAATAGTTACTACTGCACTTCTGAAAGAATGTGTTCTAGGTTTATTTAGGGTTGTTACAGAAATCAGGTTTTGACAAATACACAGGACAGAACCTGTACTTCGGTTGACCCTATCAGCAGCGAGTGGTTTGCCCCTGAGCCTTGCCAATAAATCCTTGAAATCAATCGTGAAATCCGCGAATCTCTCATTATCACCTAAAACATTGTTAAATTTATTCCTATAGAAATTTCAACCCTAAAACATAAACTTAAGAAAACGCCATTCATAGAACTGATAAATATTTACAACTAAACCATTTCCGTCTGAAATACTTTTTTTTTCGTAGATATCCGATGGTCTTTTAGATATCTTATCTAATCATATATATTACAGACGCTCATTCTATACAGAAGATTATTGCGTCCTACGTTCTGATAAGAGCGTATTAGCAAGTGAGGCAGTTTTCACGGACCACGGCTATGAGGGACCAATGCTATTCCCAGCCGCCTTTGTTTCTCTAACTAGTGTCAGGTAGCCAGCCATTCGGAGCTGGGTGACTCAGGGACACCCTTAGTATTGGAAACAAATTTCTGCCTTCACTGATATTGGAACCCATGAACATTTCCTTATTGTCTACATTTAATGTTTTGCTCAACATGAAAGGTTCAAATATGCCAAGTTGTAAAAAATGAAAATAATATCATCGGGTTGTAGGATTAAACAGTATTGAAACTGTACTGTACACTTTTTTTTGAAATGCATAAATAACGGCACTCTATCTGATCAAGATTTGAGTTAGCGGAAGTTGATGAAGTACATCGAAAAGGTCGTAAGTACAGCTTTTTCTCTCGACAAAACAAATTATTTGAAGATAGATTACTCGATGTACTTCCTTTTTTACTTTTTCAGGAATTATTGTTATCGGGCAAAAAATCGAAATTAGGATTTTGACAAATCTCGAAGTTTTACCCCTTTATGAGTCGGAAAAATCCAGTTTTGCCATGTGGTGTGAGTGTGTTTCTATGTATATGTAGGAATAAGATAGCTTGAGTACCGTTTCAGTTTGGTGGACGAAATTTCCATTATAAGTGTTAGATCAGAAAGGTAGGTTTCTTTTAATATTTCTGGTAACCAGAAGTCGTACTTTACTCCAATAAGAGTTCCACTCCAACCCTTACTAAATTTACGCATATGTGAGAAAGTTTAGGGGATCTCACTCCCGCGTTATGCACTCTCCAAGAATATGATGTCTACCGGCAAGTTCTACAGTTCTACACCATTATCACAATGGGAAAGATGAATGCCAAAAAAACTTTATTATATTTATTTCAATTTTTTTTTAAAAAATCAAATGAATAATCTTTAAAAAGTCTTCTCTACTACTTTTTCTTAAACCAGTCTGTTTATTACATAAAATGTTTGGCTGTTTCTAGATTTACTTCTAGCCGAAGATACACCATAAGAGTAAAGTATGACATTTATATTGTTTAAAATAACTCAATTTTCTTTGTAAACAGAGGACTAGAAAGAATGTTATGGAACGAAGGTGCAATGACTAATTCAAATATATATATATAATTCACCAAAGCGAGTATGTGAAAACAAGCACGATGAATGACCCTCGCTGGGGTCGACCAATGTCTCGAGACCAACAACGGTTCTTGCGTTATTCCTTCACAGAATAACATGAGATTTGTAGTGTAGTGGTTATCATGTCCCTCTTACACGCGGAAGGTCCTGGGTACAAGCCCCAGCGAAAACATTATTTTCTAATTTTTAAAAATGTGTGCTTGTGCCCGTTCGTTACCCACATTTTGCGAATATGGCTGACCCTTGATAGGGTCGCCAAATCACAGTTTATGGTTGGCAAGCTAATGTTGTGAAGGTTTCGGGCAGGTAGATAACCTTAGTACGAATTTCTCGAGACTAACAATGCAGTTCACCCCCACCGACGTTCACTCGCGTTGTTTTGATTTCATCGTGTTGTAGTTTGTGTCCCTTCCCCCCCCCCTTACTTTGCACTATCCATTAACAATTCTGCGGCGTATGCTACGCAAAAGGGGCGTATTTAGTTGTACATAATTTTCTTGGAAAAAAAATCTCTTTTTGTTCAAGTTCAAACGGGTGTGAAAAAGAGATAGCTATTTTGAATAGTGTTTTAAGACTAAACGAGATGTTAAGTGCCTCAACGATAAAGATAGCACGCACTTAAGGTATTAAAACAGACGAGCATTAATTTTAAAAACTACAATGTAACAGTTCGTAAAACCCTGATCACACATTGACATCTAATCTTGTAAATGTGTATGTAAGGTTGTTTTTTTAATTTTAAATGTACCAAAAGTATTTTTTTCCTTCTTCAGAATATGTATATATATATATATATATATATAAAATATATAGTTATATATTTTGTCATACGTTCAAGATAGATATAAGAAATGAATGACTTTGAAAATGCTGACATGCTCATACAGACAACCAATTATAATAACAACGTTGACAACAATAACTTTTTAAAGACCATAAGAAGAATATTGTTTCCAGCAATAATTAGCTATATTTTTATCCAGTAATATTGTACAGGCTATCTGCCTCCTTTCTCATGACTCTTTGTCTGCACATGTTTGTGGTTACGCTCCTTGATTAGTTACCTTTATAGTTTGCCCTTTGAAAATCGTCGAATCAGCGTTCAATGATTTTTTTAATAATAAAAAAAAGCAATCTTTCATGGCTATAAGTGTCGTATGGTATTATGTACTAACAGCAAATGTTAAGATGGCAGTATACATTAAAACTAAAAACAGCACCAACGTTTGGCGTTCCACTTTAAATAATTGGAGTGAAACCATAGGGTACATTGTTTATTTCTTTGGTTCGAGTTGCTTTTGTGCAAAGAGTAGCATATGGACTGAATAACCGTCAAAGTACGTTTGCATTAACCAAATAACAACAATTTATTTCTAGTGACTTATTCAAAACAAGCTGTGCTAATACCTATATTTCCAAAGAGTTTGGAAAAGTTCAATTCCAATATTTGATCCTGGCAGACATACAAGAAAGCGAGGGAATGAAAACATAGTAAAATATTTCATGTGCAATAGAACAACATGATCGTTGGTATAGAATCCAGGCCGAATCACTTTAGTAAAAAAGCGTATTCACAGTAAAATCACAGTTGAGTTATCTATTCTCAAAATAAATTGTGACTGTTCTGATATTCAAGTAATTCTATTCTCACATGTAAGTCGTTCTTTTCTCAGAGACATGCTTCCTTCAGTAAAATTGTTTTTATCCCCAAAAGATTATTAAAAAAATCCTGTCATACGATAAAGTAGCTTTATTCCAACATTAAATGGATTCTATTGTCTCAATCAGACTGTATTACGAATATTAAATCAGTGAAGCAGTGCTAGACATTTATTTTAAAAAATTAGGCAGACAAAAAAAACAACATATTTTATATTGTTCATTGCCCACCCACGCCCCCCCCCTTAAAAAAAACTACTACTTTCTCTTTTTAAAATAACATAAATAATGAAAATTGACAATGATTATAATAAAAAAATTGTAAAGATATCTTTAGTTCAAACTCCAACTCATTATCTCCCAATTTCGGCCAGCGTAACTATGCTCTTCGGAACCCCTTTTTTATGTCCCTTACACCAAACAACCCAACAGCCATGTTACAGATATAAACTTAATGTAGCTCATGGTGAATATGATAATCCATTATTTTTTGGTCCATTTGATAAAATACAACTTTCAAGAGCTATCTCCGAGACACTAAGGAGTTTCAAAAAGTATTTTGTCTGATTATTCCCCCCTACTCAGCCCATTTTTGTGTATGTTTAGTAGCATTGAAAAACCAAGTAAATTGACACGTTTAAATGATGTCTTTACGTCGTTGAGTGATTTTCGGGTGTGCTTGTGTTCTAAAAACAACAAAAACACACACACGGATTTTTCTCTCGGAGATAAGAGTCTGTAAGTTAAATGATTTTCAGGAGAAAAATAATTCCGGAAAAAAGTTTTTAATTTTCTAAGAACTAGAAGACATCAATACTTTTAAATTGCGGTGTAGTGAAAAATGAATTAAGTATTTTATCATGTCAATAAATTTACTAACAATAAGTTCAAAATGAATGTGTCAACAATCAGAATGCAAAATAAAACGGGGCGATTAAAATAAATTTTACATAGTTCAAAATATATAATCTTATTTAAATATTAACTAGTAATAATCACATACAAATTTAGAAGTCATTGAAATTTCAATGAAACATCGAGCTTTTTTTTATATTACTAGGAAATATCTGTGTTTTAAGGCTTAGCTAAATTTCCATGAATTGATTTCCTATATTGAATAGTTTTGTTATCGAAAGTGTTAATATTATCAATGGCCAATATATTTTGACATATATATATATATATATATATATATATATATATATATATATATATATTATATATATATATATATATATATATATATATATATATAATATATATATATATATATATATATATATATAAATATAAACTTTCGTTGACGAGAAAGGGGGCATAAGACCATGAATTGCATTTGAAATTCTAGAATTCGAGGTAGCAAAGCAAGATGATCCACAAAAAGGCTGACTTACCTCCATATTTCCGGCTTGGTCTGGTCATTTTGTGTGTGTTTCTCCTCGCGTCCACAAACAGCCAGAAGCCTGCTCCACCATGTTCCTTCATCTTACAAAACAATAAGACGATGCTTGAAAAACTGGCTTACGACTTCGATAAGGAGAGCGCCAATGTCATCCTGGAATACATCATCAGGTTTAGCCATGAGGAGGATACAATTATGTTCATCAATAGATCAAAGTACGACTCATTTGAGCCGCTGAGGTATGAAAAATAAAAATGTAGACGTTTTACATCTAATAAAGATTTTATTTGGATCTGTTCTGAAGAAATTTGTTTCGCTGGTATTCTCGAGGTGTAAACCTAAAAGCTAGTCTAAAATGTGTAACATAATCAAAAGAAGGAAAACTAAATGAGACTAACATTTTTTGTTTTAAAATACCTCCACAAATAGAAGTGTCGCTAGCGCTACAGGAGGAGGGAATTCGAGAATATTCAATATCAACTCATCTATTATAATTATAAGACATCACTGAACGCAAACCTCGAAGATGACTTTATCGATGGCGCTATAACATTAATGAAATGAAAATGTTTTGGAGATGCTAATGGTTACATGTCTTAACACACAGACATAATGCTCGTTAATTAAAGTTATGTTAAAATTATGTTTGATTTTTATTTACACACTCAAAATGAGAAAAGCTTGAGAGAAAATGTATTTTGAAAATGACAAAAACCTGACAAAGTCACTAATCGATTATTGTTATTATTCATACTCCAGATGGTACCGCACTCAAGGGGCGCACAGCTCACAACTACTGCTGTCATACGAACTTTACTTTGGACATATGAAACATATTTTAGATTTAAACGTCAAGAAGATTAACATTGAGCTAAAGATCATACCACCGGGGTGTTTCAAAGAGTTAAAAGACGAGAGTGTTGAATCACTTCTTGAGGAATATCTGCTACAAGGTAAAATAAAAACATGGAAGTTGTTTTAAAAATTATTATTTATTTTAAATTAAAATTTGAACAGCGTTTTTTATTGTAAAAAAACTTATGATGATGCTCTAAATTTAGTATATGCTTATATTTTCTTTCCAACAATTAAAATAACAAAAAGCCGCCAAATTGAATACATAAAATTCATACAAAAGCAAAGAACTTTTCAGGAACTGTAATTCTCACTAAAAGTAGAGATGTGTAAGCAATATAGAACTAAAGTAGAAGACAGTGGCGTCACCCCCCCCCCACGATTTACACCACAGACCTCCTCCAAGCCTTCCAGTCCCAAATAACTGGGAAATACAGGATTTTTCATTTTGGTGTCACCCCTTGTGATGGTGTCACCCAGTGCGGTCCGCACCACCCGCACCACCCCTAGTCACACCACTCTAAGAGGAGATGTTGTCATCATTGAAATTAAAATCCTTGTGGAGCTTGTTATTCTTAATTTTACTTGATGAGTGATTGAGTGGTTTTTAAATTTTTGTAAAATAGGTTTTTAAAATTATTTTTCTGTACTTTTCAGATTTTAATATAGACGCAAATTCAGTAAAACATTCATTCGAGATATCAGAAGATGTTGAAATTTGTTCAACAAAGCTTGATATACAGCACCAATGGGGTGCTCTTAAATACAGGTATACGTTAATACATCCAGATGTACAAGACAACTCTAAATAAGAATACATATTTTTATACTTTAAAAATTTGTAGTTAATATCTGAATATTACGTAAAATTAAATTTTAATCATCAACCAAGTAAATATCTTTAACGGGACTTTAATAAAGTTTTGCAATATCAAAATATTGTAAAGCTCCTTCTTCGCACTTCTTGACTCTTCAACTTGCATACTTAAACAAAGGCAGCTTTAAAGCTAACATTTCTTCTCTTTATTAGGCATAACTTCTGGTTACATCTGCTCTCTATCTCTACGACTCTCTCTCTCTCTCTAGGTCTGTCCTCTAACCCTGGGGCGGTTACTCTCTGTCCTGGTCTGTCCAAGTCTCTCGTGGATGACTCCCTAACTGCTATCTTACCCCGGGGTGGGTTATTCTGTCCTGGTCTCTACATGTCCCTAACCTCCTCTGTCTTGTCTCCTACCGTCCTTTCCTTATATTGGCGGCCACAGGCATGCGGCCGACACCCGAGAACGCACCCTTAGTGTGAGCAATAAAATTCTCAGTCTTTCTTTCCCTAACCGATGTCCCAAGATTAGCGTCTTATGTTCCCCCGGTCGTTCGTAATGATCTCCAACATTTAGTCTTGTTCACATGCACTAAAAATTGTCTTAACAATGTTGACATTGTTCTACACCACCGTCTACCCCCAGCTTCTTACAGCCAAACGTTCCGTAGCTGGGGGTGGAGGGGGGGAGGAGAGGCCGGAATAATTTCATTTCCGGGCATTGTCTGAGCGCATCTTTACATTCCAGGTACGTCGCCTACCTACCGTCAGCTCCCCTCTCAAATATTTCAACCGAGGTTCTCAATTATTTCAACCCAGGTCCTCCACAATATCATAACAGATTTATATACTTTTACCAGTAGATTGCTTTAAGCACAATTTAATTATGTGCTTATAAGCGGCTAAGCATATAAAGCAAAAGACTCTAATTTTGAACTTTTAACCCACCAACCCTGTGAAATGACCCTACCTCCCCCCACACCGCGGTCTGTCCAGAAACCCTACCTCCCCCCCAACACCGCGGTCTGTCGAGAGACCCTACCTCCCCTCCACTGCGGTTTGTCGAGAGACCCGCCGTCTCGACCGGCCAGACATGTGTATCACGTCAATAATACAAACATTATAGTTATAACATTACCCACCCTCGTCTGTCCAGAGACCTTACCTCCCCCCACACCGCCGGTCATTCTAGATACCCTACCTCCCCCCCACACCGTGTCTGTCCAGAGTTATAAAAAATAACCCGTAAAAGCAACGTTTTTTTAAAAAATCCCAACGCGCACCGTTCAAAATAAACTCTTGGAGAAAAAACTGCACCAAAAAATAACTCGTTTTGAACGTCGTTCAATATGTAAATGAGATTTAATTTATCTCAGCCAGTGTTTGCTGTAGGAGTCATTAGGAGTTTGAGGGACCAATCGCTATCGATGACCGGATAGAAAATAGCCTTTTATTATTTAGGATGTATAGGATGTTTGTTCAGTTTTTCTGTATGTTTACTCTAATTTATCTTGATAGTTTTGTGTATGTTATATCAGTATGTTTGACCATGTTACAAACGTATGTATGTTATATCGACATTTTTTGTCAATGTTATATTGTATGTTTGCTCAATTTTATAAATTAACATTTCAAATATTCATAAAACAACATCCATTCTTTGTGGAAAATGTTTGTCCCTAGTTTTCAATGTAATCATCGTCAGCATTTCCTGTGATTTGTGAATTGAGCATTTTGACGTCAAATTTGATATCTACCTACCCCCCCCCCACAAAAAAGGGCTGTTAAATGTTAAAAACTGTTATTTCATAGACCACTCTCCCCCGGAGCATGAAACATATATTGACGTTCCTAACCAATGACATCGATCTGCTCATTTAAGGCAGCAATTGATTTCGAATATAGATTTACTCAATATTTAAAATCTCAATTTATCAGTTCAATTGAAAGTTATATGTAAGCTATTAAAATAAATTTTAAAAATATTTAAATAAAAATAATCGCCACAGGAGCGCCTTGAAAAATAAGAAGAAAACTAAGAATAATACAATAAAAACTAATTTTTATAGCCCATATTTTCTCCGCTTATAAATAAAATAAAATCTATATAACAGGGCAAGGATATTTACAGGGCTTCAAAGGGCGGTGAAATGTTTACAAAGATTAAGCTTTTAATTATTATGTTTCTTAAAACTTAAGTTCCGATGATTAAACTTTTTATAACCAGATTTTAATACTTTCAAACTTTAATCGTGAGGTAACGGCTTGTACTTATTAAATAGAATGACTTATTATAAGAAAGGAGTTATTTTATATATATTGTTTTAAATCTGTGTGTGTATCAATGATTTTTAATGGATCTGCATATTAGGCACATTCTTCTATTAGATATTAATATAATTTTTTAAAATTAATGGTTGATTTATAAGATATAGTTATTTATATAAATCAATCTAAGTATATATATCTCAAATTCTTTAATTTCATGAATTTTTTTTTAATTACGACTTTTTCATAAAATAATTCAATTCAATGTTAAAATTCTTTACTAACACGCTTTTTTTAAATTTCTGTAGCCTAGACGATAAAATTTTACAATGTAACACATTTTCTGTATGCAAAATAATGTTGATTTCTTTCATACTTTTTACTTTGTAACCTAAAAGAAATTACGTATGGAGGAATTCGTATTAATCGAAGATACAAACATCATTACTGTCAATTTCAGTAATAACTATAAAAATTAGTAGAAACTATTTTTGTTTGACTTTCATCTTCTGATTGACTTGATTTTCAGAAAAAAGCAAGAAATTTCCTCATTTGACCCAAAGACAATGTTTTCGATTTTTAAAAAATCGTTTAATTTAGTTCAAGAGCTTATTGTCAGCAACAATACAAGAATAAGTTAACATTTGTTTTGTGAATGCCAAAGGGAGGGGGAAGCCAAAATATTCTGTGAATGTGTTAGTCCAGATTCGTCTTTATTTTTTCCCCAGGTAGATTGAGATCCATTTGTAAATTTAATCCCAAAGGACGTAGATCAAAACCAGTCGAATTAATTACAAACAATCGCAATAACCGTATTACGCTACGGGGTCGGCATAATAAAAATATCAATACTTTTATATTCTCCTTTTCAACCAGGTTGAGTGATGATTTTGATATTAATGACTGCCACTACCAATGAAAAGTAGCCTTTAAAAATTCACAAAGATGCCCCTCTACATAAAAAATAATAGTGCCTAAAATTAGCCCCAATCTTAACCCAGTGCATAAATTTCATCTTGTTCACATCGTTTCCGTTTCACAAATTATTATAAACTCAAACAATGAGGTCATGACATATTTTACGACGAGAAACACAACACGCTCTGTTAATCTCGAAACCAAAATGATTATGATTTTACGTCTATATTTCAATTAAAAAAATAAATAAAAAATCAAGTGTTACCGGACATAGCGGTGACAGCCGCGCTTAGGCGTAATATATATATAGGTATAATAAAATATTTTGTAATAAGTTGTAATCGAAGATATATACGCACTCAAAAGCTATTATACAACGAGAAGTAGGCTCAAACTCGGTTAGTTTTGTATTTCCTAATTATTATTGATGAATTCTATGCTATTTCAGCATAATAATAATTTATCATTTTAAAAAAGTTGTTCTGTCTTTTGCAATAAAATTTATTAGTTGATACATTTGTTTAAATTTTAAACTATTTTAAAAGGAATGGAAATTTCATTTTTTTTCACTTTGTGTGTAGATGTTGCGGGCACGATGGAAAAGATCACATGTACTGCAATGATTTGACAGCCAGCGATTGGATGATAGCACTTGAGTTCTTCATCTTGACTGTGACAATTATTTTAGCTCTCTATTCCCCCGCCATGATCCCCACACCATACAGGTAATGTGAAATTTGTTCGTCCAACATCTTGGAATTGGTTGTCTAGGAAAAGAACAAATAATTTGTGTATGGGTTTTGGGAAAAAATTGTGTCTTAGAAAGATGATGGAGTATCTACTTTCACTCAATGAAATCGCTTACGGAATAAATCCTATAATGATTTAATGAAACCAAGAGAATAGATAAAATGTAGCTTTCTTTTAGCTTAATAGCTTCGTGTTTAACCAAATGATATAATTTTTCTGTTTGCTTACATAAGCGTAGCTGATTTCACAAGGCGCATAGTGAGGCTGTTATGGTCATTTAGTCTCTTGATGTCAACTCTTTTAGTCATACTGCTAATTTGTCGGATTAAAACTTCACACTATTTTCACACTACAAAAGTAGAGAGCAGTGAATACAATTTTACAATCATTAATAAATATTTGGCATTCATCAGATTCAAATCGCATACCTGTCACTTGAATTCGCAAAGAGAGCTCACTTTTCCTAAAACAAAAAAAAATTACACCACTACACTTCCGCCAATTTTTTAATTTTTTTTAAATTTTTTTTTATAAAATTTTTTTTAAATAATTTTTTTTTGGGGGGGGGGAACTGTAACTTCCCTACATTTATGTTAGATGGGAGTATTTTTAGCTACATTAAAAGATTTTTTGATCAAGTCAAATCTGAAAATTTTTAGATAAGCAAATTTTTAATAAATCGGTTGTTTAAAAAATTTGGTAAATGTGTTATAATCTTCTGAAACATATTTTTTCATATTAAATTTGAAAAAGAAAATGATCCGTTTTATAGAAATTTTTAAAAATAATTTTGCAGTGCTTGAATTATGAAACTGTTTATTCAACTTAAAAATTTAAAACAAAATAATGTTTTCAAATAAATAGTATCGTTCATATTTGATCCTTTCCTATTCTGGTGGCGAGAAATCAAATAGTGGCTGCTTAAGGTTTTGTAAACCCTAAAAATATGTGAAGTTATATTCAATAGTTTAAAAACAATAAAATTATTTAAATCTTTCTTCTAGACATCTCTGGTTTATCATTTTCTCAAACATAATTTAATAATTATAAACAGTTTAGAAATATTTATTCAAATATTTTTGTTCTTATTTTAAAGTAAATTTAATTGTTTAAAAATCAGTGTTTAAAATAAATTTATTTTGAAAGTCTTTATGTTTAGAAAGGAAGTCAGCCCATTCCAGTGGCATCTAAAGTTGCGATAAAGAAGAACGTTAAAATTTTTCATCATGCTAATTTCACTTCTCAACAGTAAGGAAAAATACGATTTCAGAGCAGAAAATGGAAGTGAAATCAAATTTATAATGAAGGTCATCACGGCTTTTAAAAAGTGAGTACTAGTTTAAAGAACACCTTTTAGTAAATTACTGTAAGTTTAGTTAATATCAGAAAACTGTTTTGAAAAGGTAATTAAGGAAGGAACATACTTTTATTTTTTATTAAATCCTTTATATTAACTCGTGGTGTCTGCACCCTTGATAAACATATTCCTGATCGGTGCGCATTATATTAAACATGTTTTACGACACATATACAAATTTGTATTTTTGGATGGTATTATAATGAACATTCTTTTAGTTACGACTCATACATAAAGGATTTATAGTCAAAAACTTGGTTTTTTACGGTTTTTTAAAATTTAAATCCTTTATATTAACTCGTGGTGTCTGCACCCTTGATTGCTTGTCGCCAAAACTTTGGATCGATTTTTAACCCTTTTCCTCGTAAGCTAGCGAGCTGAAATTTAGCAGGCAGTTTGGTGGCAATGATTAAAACTATGTATCAAAATTTCATATCGATCACATGTACCGTAATTAAATTATTGATTTTTTAGATTATTTTATTTATTCCTATGTATCATGTTATTTTTTGATAGAGTGTAAGGGTGCGCATTATATTGAACAACCTTTCTGTCGCGCAATAAGGTGCGTATTTTATTGACAACACTTTTATAAACATATTCCTGATCGGTGCGCATTGTATTAAACATGCTTTACGACACAACTACAATTTTGTATTTTTTTATGTATTATAATGAACATTCTTTTAGTTACTTCTCGTACATAAAGGATTTATAGTCAAAAACTTGGTGTTTACGTTTTTTTAATATTTTCTGCTACATTAAGGCTATAGCCTCTACGTAACGAAGGAAAAAAAGTTTCATTGTGTATCCATTAAAGTTTTCCCTCCGTATATTATGTATGTATGTGTGTGTATACATGAACAGAATATCTAAAAAATGAAATTATCAATTAGGCAATAATTATTTTTTTAGCTTATCCTAATCTCATTCTCTTATACTTTAGAATATATCTCTCTTATATGGGCATACATTTATTTTTTGTTTATATAGTGTTAAAATAACTTTTAGATTCACTGTGACTCACCAAAACCAATTTATGTCAATGTGTATTTATTTAATTAAAGGAACTATTTCAAGTGTCACAGCTAAGAGCACTAAAGTAGATTATACATTTTTTTTCTTATTCTTAGCGACTATGACAATGTCCCAACTATAAACTTGGAGACTCGAGCAGACAAAATGAAACAGTTTCAACAAAAACTTAAAACTGTAATGGAGAATAAAAAAACCTCGGATGATACAAATTCAAACTATGGTCGTATTTTTGAAGTATATGTGAAGAAGGCGCGATTCAGAATATCAAAGGAAAAAGTCTTCACGCTGCACAAAACTACTTTCAATATATTGAGAAGTGCACTCGATTTTTTTCTGAAAAATGAGGTAAATGAATTCACAAAACCCAAATGCTATTTTTAGATTTTTAGAGAGAAAACAAATTGACTTGAGTTAATTTACATAGACAATAAAAGTGAGAAGTGATTTTATTTTTAACATGTTTTAGAATTATAAGATATTAATGAAAAAGTTTGATTCATACCTAAAATATAACTTTAAAATTTGGAAATATGTGATGAATATTTCTAAAATGCTTATTAAATATACATTGTCCCCTTTTCCCACCCAGAATCACCGAGATTGCTGCAAGGAAAAGTGGTGCTCAGAATTGTGCTTGAGATTTCGGAGATTCATGAAGACATTCTTGATCTTGTTTGTTCTAGCTCTACCAAGCTATCCACTGGCTGAGGTCATGTGCATCGACGACCTCTGGTTCCGGAAAGTGGCCAGAGCATTTAGCCAACGAGGTTACGCAGATTCGTTGTTTTTCTCCTGGCGTATTCCCACGGAATTTGGAAGAGGGCTGACGGGTTTCTTTTACGTCTCATGCCTGATCCATGCCGTGCTATGCGCATTTTACAAAAACAGAACGGTCCATACAAAACTCTCTGACTTCAGAGATAAAAAAATTGTGATCGCACAGTTCTTTCGCGATGAGTGGAAAAGGCTTTTCCCCCTCGGTCGCTGCAGTTCCTGGATTAACGCCTTCAAATACATTCGTCAGTCCATCTTCGTTTTTTTAACGATAATTCTTTTACCAGTTGGATTCCTGTTTTACTTCATCATTACAACTCCGCTAGGGTTGGTTTTTATCAGTTATATTTGCAGAGATAGGCTGAATTCAAATGACTCAGTTCTGGAGGAGGCTAATCACAAAGGGAGATGGAAGAGAGCCTTCTTGTTTTCTTATTGGTTTACGGCTGGCTGCGTGGGTTTTGTTTTGATAATAGGTGCAAACTTCGTCGTCAATGCGGCAGCCCTGCTGACCATCTCGGTGATAGTTAAGGGCTCAGACATTTACAATGTCATTCCGATGGCGATCTTATTGTTTTTTTACATCCGAGATTGTTTTCGTAAGGTGCAGAAGCCGTACAATATCTTCGTTAATACTCTACTCTCGACGGACGCATGCAGGGATTTATACTTGAGCAGGAGGGAAACCTTTCCCCAAAAGGATTCAGTTTATCAAAAGCAGCAGAAATTTTATCCAGGTGAGATAAATTGTATAAATTCTTGTTATTATTTAGTTACAAAATGTTAGAGTGCGATGAAGTTTTTGTATAGATTAAAAGAGGAAATTTATTGCAAGAAAAACGGTACACGTTAGCTTTGATTAAATTATCATACGTCAATAACAAACTTGATCAACCTGTCTAAGTCATACACCGTGCAGTAATTTTAAAAAAAACCTAATTGCATGAATAATTTTCTTGTATATGGTACTTGTATCCACTCTAAATATTTATCGCATAAAACGTAATTTTAGTGAGAAAAAATCAAAGACATTTGATGAATAAAGACAGAGAAAGAGAGAGGAAAGAAGTTAGAGAAAAGTAATATTCATTTTAATGTTTAGTCAACAGTCATTTCAATGCATAGCTACCAGCAGTTTTACTAAAAAAATTTTGGACCATTTTCATAAGCTGAATAGTACAAATGAAGACAAAATAATCATAAACTAGGCTTATAATTATATTGCATAATATTTTTATAAGCGTAACTTTTTCAAAGAAAATTGAAGTACGATTTGAAACCAAAGAATAAATAAATAAATTTCATTAAGACTTTGCAATGTAGACAATTCCTATATATCTTATAAGTAATTAACATCAATCTAACTTGATTTCCAAAACAGTTTTGCTATCACCTAGATTTAAACAAACAGTGTACTCGTAACACCTTGAAGAAAAGGAGCTCTGGTTTCACTTTGATTTAAGAAACATAATTTCCTTTCACAAAAACCTGGAAAATAATTGCAGCCACAGCAACGACTTGTCCCACAGGGCACTTAAGCGTGTTATTAAACAACCCCGTAAAAAAAGTTTTTGACTATAAATCACTTATATATGAGACAGAACTTAAAGTATTGATATGTTCAATATAATCCGCAACGCGCGGCAAAAATTTACAGACTGAAAATGACTGATCTCCCCTTGCTGAAAAACAGGGGTGGGGATGGTCATCGTTGGCTGGACTGAACTCCAGCACGTGGAGGTGAACAATAGCAGACGGCTACATCGAATTATATAGAGATAAACTAAAAATGCCTTAATTTGATTACGGTACATTCGATCGATCTGAAATTTTGATACAATGCATTTTAGGCGACACGAGTCTATGTGCAAAATTTCATCTCGATAGCATCACGGAAAGTAGGCCATTTATTACTTTTGTTTTCCCGCCCGCCCGACCAAGAGATCATGACAGACAAAATGGTGAAGTTAATTTAAGGGATTTAAAAAGATTGACACGATTCTTGCAATTTCAAATGGCTATTATTTTAGCGATATAACTGTAATAAAATATTTAATTTTTTAAACACATGCGTTTGTTGGCCTCATAATGATAAAGCAATAAGGAGTTCCTGCTACAAGGGATAAAATACATTATTGAACATTTTCATGAAAGCGTGGAACACTCATGACATAAATTTTTTAAAATATGTCAACACTAACAAAATTCACGGGTCATCGTAAAGTTGATGACCACATTAACAAGATTATCAAGAATTGTTAACGATATTAAAATTTATAATTTATTGTCAAAAAAATGATAACGTATTGAAGATGGATAAAGAACACACACTCTTTAATTATCGCGGGTGCCAAAAGCTTTTATTTGAAGTCTTTGAACATTTTTAAATCCCGGTTAGCAGAAATAAATATTGTTATCTCTCACTTGTGATGATACGTTTTTGAGACTGCACTGTTCATTTAATAAGGAGATGTAAAATGACAAAGATCTGATGACTTAAACCAATCAGCAATGTGGAATGTGATCAGTGCTCAATGAAATGCAAAAAATATACAACATTTGTTTAAATTTTCTGCTTTTAAGTAGACTGACTCTTTCAGGTTGCGTAAAAATTGTTTTATTGTTTCATTTTGTCTAATAGTTTTTTTACACGTTCTTATAAACATGCCTTTCTATGTGTGAATATATATATAAATCTTGAAATTGTTAATTTTCCTTTTACTGCGCTTTAACGTTTGTTAAAATACAACCTTACACTTTGCAAATTAAATAATTAAAAATTAATTTTTTACGGTATTTAGAAGAATTTCTTTATTACAAATTGGGGGCATCTATATTAAATTCAATGAATTGGTTTTAAAAATAAAATAAATGCTTTAATGTGTTTAGGTTTAAAGGACATTTAAAGTAAACCTTTTCGAATCAATTGCTTTTTTTTACATTTTATTTATTTGTATTGCATAAGAAAATGAGTCAGTTAAGAAATCTGCAACTAACTCCTCGAATTCCACCAAAGAAAGTAAGAATCCACTGTTTGGGGAACGGAATAACAAGTTGCGGCTAAACCTCAAACACCCGTTTGTTTATTGGAAAGAAAAAACAATGTCCAAAAAGTTTTTACTTCACTGCGCTTCAATGAACTGCATGGGAGCTCCTGGATCTTTGTGGGATAATTATGAAAAAGTAAGTGATTGCTTAGTTGTAAATCGAGAAGGAGATCGTTACTATTTGTGCGATTCTCTCTTGCAATAGAGTAAACGTTTTATGACTTAGTTAACTAAAATGAGCGTTTTATATGCTGCTGTGTAAAAATCCCCTTTCCCCCTGTCCTTAATAATTTAGTCATTCTAGCCAGTTAAAATATCTTAGATCTAAACATTAAGTTAAGAAAAACACTGATTGATAGTCCTCTGTATGTAGAACAATTTACATTTGAACAACCACTTGAAGCTCATTTTCATGTCAATATTTTCTTCTTTGTAAAAACAGCTCGTGGAGCCATTCATTTAATAAATAATAACTGATGAAGATGGAGGTTGTTGTCTAAAGGTTTCACAATGCAAACGTTTTTTTATGGTAGGGAGTTGGGCTACTTAACACAAACAGGAGCATTTATTTAGAAAAAAAAATGTTTTTTTTAAAAACATTTCGTAATTGCCAAGAAATAAATTACACTGTTCAGCAGGAAATTTCCCCAATTAGCCAACGATTTTCACAGATTAATTAGTTAGATACCATGCTTAATATTAAAATAAGATTTTTTCTTCACCTAATAACTTTAAACAGTAATTAATTAGGTCGGAAAAACAAGACACTTCAATATCAAATTGAATTAAAAGTGATTATAAACGTATGATCATATTGTAATATTTACAAAGCACCAATGATGAAGCTGCAGTAACCATCAAACTGCTTGTGGGCCAGCATAAAGGCACCCTTTTTACACACTTTTATTATTATTACACGCTTTTATTACAGTCACACTGTTTGTATGTTGTATGTTGTATCCGTCAAATATTGTAACGTAAAATTAAACCACTTTTGATGGTCCTGGAGATTTCAAAATTTTACCACAGATAGATCTTGGATGACACTGAATTGTATCAAAATTTGAGATCGATCGAATGTACCGTTATTAAATTAATGCATTTTTAGTTTATCTCTATATGTCATCTTTATCCGTGAAATTCTTGACTTCCACGTGCCTGTCACCGGAGTTCACCCCCAGCCATCGATGACCACATTCCAGGTGTTTCACAGTTCACTAATACGAAACTAAATCTAAATTGACTTGATAATACAAGAGGAACAACTGGAATTTTGATTATTCAAACATTCATTTTATCAATTATGCCCCTTCTCACACCCGCATTTTAAAAATAAAATACTTTAAATAATATATTTTTGAAAAGGAGACGCTTTTTTTTTACAAATAGAAAGTGCACTAAAAAGAAGAAAATAAAAATATATTTTTAAAAAGATGTTTAAAAACAAGTTTTTATTTACATATAGAAAGTGCACATAAAAGCGTGGGGCACCCATCACAACTCTCTATCATATACAAAGCTGCGAAACATAAATACAAATTTTTATGAATATTAACAAACATTAAAAGTTTCACAACTTTTATGATATACATGCTACTGAAATATTAATTAGAAATAATTATCTATATGCAGAATAATAGTTGCAAACAGAAATTAGTTGTGTAAATCTGATAGATTTCAAAATTTGAGTGCCCAACGCTTTTATGTGCAGTGGATAGGTTCACTGATTTCACCTGTAATCATAGAAAATTTTTTTTTCTTCTTGTTAGTGGAGTATCTATCTGTAAATAAAAGCGTGTTATTAAAAATCTTTTAAAAAATATATATTTTTATTGTTTTCTTTTTCAAGTAAATGGAAGTATTTATAGTTTATTTAATATTTAGAAAATTTAAAGACACTTTTGTACTATTATAATTAACCAACTATATATATGTGTTCCGGCAATCGTTATGTTCAGATAAAAACACACAAATTAAATAATATTTTTTCTTGAGTTTGGATAGTTAAAATGATTTAATAAATATCGATTCCCTTTTAAAATGTACCGTTACAGGCTTGGATTCGATTCCTCAAGATTGGATTGTTCGTCGTCTTTGTTTTCCTCGTCGTCATGGCCTTTGGATACATCAGCTACATTTCTCCATGGAACCGAGTTTACATAACTTTCGTAGGCGGTCTTCTTCCTCTTGTCATCGACAAGTTCTCCAACATCGATCAAAGCAGTTATGAAATTGATAGTTCTGACCATATGTAAGGTTTCTTTTCTTT
The DNA here is from genome assembly GCA_944989445.1 of Ampullaceana balthica. Classification (NCBI taxonomy): domain Eukaryota; kingdom Metazoa; phylum Mollusca; class Gastropoda; family Lymnaeidae; genus Ampullaceana; species Ampullaceana balthica. Next base: position 370,428 of record CALYLW010000022.1, read on the forward strand.
CATAGCCCTTTTGTTAAACGACTCTTCAAAGGAACAGAGACATTGTTTTAGAAATTATTGGAAGGTAAAATTAATATAACATCTCCTTAATTGTTTCACCAGTTTCCTTGCGGAATTCAAGAGAAAAATGACAAGTTTTAGTCAAAAGCATGTCGTAGATGATTTCATTGATGCGGAGATCACAGAAACGGTGGCTTTAGATCCTCTAGTTGATCTGATAGTAATAATAGGGAGCACACCAACGACAACAGATGGGGAAACTCCAAAGTCCCATGCACAAGGTAATATCCAGAATTAGCTACTTAAGTCTAGTGGTACTCTTGTGTTATATCTCATATTAATTCACCTTAAGTCTAGTGGTACTCTTGTGTTATATCTCATATTAATTCACCTTAAGTCTAGTGGTATTCTTGTGTTATATCTCATATTAATTCACCTTACGTCTAGTGGTACTCTTGTATTATATCTCATATTAATTCACCTTAAGTCTAGTGGTACTCTTGTGTTATATCTCATATTAATTCACCTTAAGTCTAGTGGTACTCTTGTGTTATATCTCATATTAATTCACCTTACGTCTAGTGGTACTCTTGTGTTATATCTCATATTAATTCACCTTAAGTCTAGTGGTACTCTTGTGTTATATCTCATATTAATTCACCTTAAGTCTAATGGTACTCTTGTGTTATATCTCATATTAATTCACCTTAAAATCTTCTTTTCGCTCTTTTTCTAACCCCTAATTATTTCTATTTCTGAAAAATTAAACTTCCTTTTTTTATATTAAATTCTTAATCTAAATTTTCCATCAGAGTCTAATCAAGGCACCACCGTTACAGAAAAGACGGTGATTGAAGTAGAAAATGAAGATTGTGAAATATGGAATCATGTCGGAAAAAGTGAGATCATATTAATTATTAAATACAATTATGAGTATCGTGTTAGTCTTTAGAAGGAACCTATGCCCTGAGTATTTTTTTTCCATCACCAAAGACCGATTACGACTGCTTGTGCTTTAGGTCGGACCTCAACTTATACGTTTGAAGACCTTTGGTCTTTGAACTTCGCCCAGAAGCGTTTATTTTTGGCACACGTGGTTGGTCTAAGTCTCCAAGAAAAAGCCGCACAGGTAGTTTCAAGAAGATCCTCACAGTAAATACAGGGTTGGATGCTTGATTTAGCAGACTGGATTAACATTATGAACAAAATAGTTTTCTAGTCCTTTTCATTAACTGATTAGGTATACAATAATATTAATTATATAACCGTTAACCGTTATGACTATTTAAAGAGTGTTTTGTTAGACATCTTAGAAGCGTTAAGAAAGACACATTTTTTAGGCTGGTTTGTCCTGTGGTAAGATTAACAACCCTGATGAAGCTAGGCTCGTTTTCCAATAAGTCATATAATTAAAACAAAATTTTTGTTTAAACAATGATGTCTGCCAAACAAGGTATGTTGCTTTATTCTACCTTTTTCAGTGTATTTGCGATTATTGATTTCTTGTCTAATTGGAACAATTTTTCTGGAAAAAACCATTTTCTGTTTTTTTTTAAATTCTTGTGAAATAGAGTTTTTGATACAATCTAAAATCATTTTACAGATTACGCAATGGGGCAAACTAAAACTCAACAGAGTACGGTGGAAATGCAAGGAAAGATACAAGCTAAAAGGACCAACAAGTCAGATGAAAGGGAATCACAACAGATTCACCATGTACTCATCAAAGAAGGAAGCAAACAATTAAAGAAAAGCAACCAACAAGGGGGTCGTCAAACAAAGAGGCAAGGGTCGAAAGCCGTTTCATTGGATGAGAGCGAAACGCAAGGGAGACAAACGTTACAAGAGGTTGGTGGAGCGATACCAATCAACCAATCAGATGAAATCGAATCACACGAGAGCCACCGATCAGACAAGATTGAAACACAAAGTGCTCATCATTCAAATGAAAGTGAATCAAGAAGTGGCGTTCAAAGTGCAGAAAAAAGGAGTGCTGAGTCTTTTAAAAACGACGAACTCATTAATATAGAAAAAAATGACGTTGAAAACCGTGAACGTACTCATGATACGTCGCAGTGTGATCCTGACAGCAATCGAACCGCTTTAAAATTATCACCGAATAAAGTAACTAAGGAGACCAATGAATCTAATTTGTAGATGACTGTTTATGATAATTATGTTAATTATTCCGTTAATATTTGTATTCATATCTAAAATATTGAAAGATACTACGTACGTACGATATAAATTTGAATATTTTTAATTTTCTTTACTTTGCCCTTTTGAAATTATAACTATTTTTATGCCACCGAACGATACAAAATTCAATAAACTCTAATTTATAGGTTTAATGTACTTAAACTTGTCTATTCGATAAATTGAATCGAGAAACTGTATAGATCACCAATGTATAATCGATAGTTTCAACAAAAAAGTCTCTTATAATAACTTATAATGAGATAGCGAATATTTTTTTCCATGTCATATAGGGACGAAGTTATTAATTACGGCAGCAGATTTTGACGGAGGAAAATAAGTACATTTCAGAAAGTAATTATTTGTAAATTTAGTTTTAAACAACAAAATAATCCTTCTCCTAAGGACCTATAAGTTAACAGCAGTGTTCTAATACATGTTATTCCTTTGTTAAAAACGTGCATACTGTATTTTTTGTTATTTATTTATTGTTAATTATTTTAGTCTCATTTGATATTTATTGACCCTGTGCTCCGCCTTTAACCTGGTGACTTTTATACTAGTCTTTACAAAATACACACACAAATTAAAACTGTTATTTGCTTATAAAGGTAACAAAAAAACGTACATATTTATTGATTTTTTTGTATTTTGCATATCCATGTTATGGTCAATGATACCGTCATCATTGGCAACTTGAACTGTTCAACAAAACTATTGAATTAAACGTGCAAAGATGTTCATTTCTTTTTATTTTACCTAATATTTGCTTGATATTAGATTCAAATATAATCACACAAAATTATAACTTAAATTTTTTTTGGCTAAAAGTGGCTATGAAGTGTCTTTAACAATGGATCAGTCAGTGGAAGTTTTATACTTTGACGACGGCTTTACCAAAGTTTGACCCCGTGAACAAGTCAATGAAAGCTGCTGGCATGTTGACAAAACCTTCTGTCACGTGTTCTTTAGCTTTTACCTTTCCCTAACAAAACAAAAAAAAAGATTTAGAAGAAATAATTTTGTTACCATACATTTCTTCAAGTTTTTACGTCATGATTGATATGCAAATTAAAAAAAAATTAAGCTAAAATTATATTAAATTTTAAAAAATGCCCTTACCGTTTGTAATAATGAAACAATTTCCTTCCTAACTCTTGGAAATTCAGACAAATTCTTTCGTGTGAATATAAAAAATCCTTGAATCTTGAGCTGTTTGAATAAAATATCCTTATTCCAGTTGATGCCTGGGAATGAAGGAATTTATTATTTTGAGATCCAATACTTACGTCAGTGGTAATGAAACGTTATAGTTTTTAAATCAAACTATCGTCTTTATTTGTTGCCATTAGCAAAAATATTTATTATAAAAAAACATTATATTTTCTAGAGTTCTTTTACCTTTATCCTCTCTCGCATTGTAGGTGGCAATCAGGCCACAAATTAAAACCCTTCCATAGTCTCTGAGCTTGCTGTAAACTGTATCAGATATACTGCCACCAACCTTGAAACATTTTTTTTTGAAATAATTCGGCTCAACGTCTCAGCTATGACTTAATTTATTAAATTGTGTACAAATGTTTGGGTTTAGGGAGGCAAATTTATTATTTATATTATTAACTATACTAATTAAAATATTTGTTTCACCTCAAAACATTATCCAGTTATGTTAATTCATATGGTTAAAATAAAAAAAAAGAATTATGCAATGTGTAATGGGCTCATGCTTTAAAATATTCAATAAACCACACATATTTATCATCTATCCTCATACGTATGTTGATATAAATATAAGCACAGTACGTTCTGTATTTACGTGCAAAAACAAAAATAAACTGAGCTATCATACATTATCATAGTAAATATCTACACCATTCGGTGCAATCTCGTCCAGCACATCAGAAATATTGTCTTCCTTGTAGTTGATGGCGTAATCGAATCCCAAAGATTTTATGTATTCACATTTGTCTTTAGAGCCAGCGATACCAATGACTGTAAGACCCTTTGAACGAAAGATACAAAATCTAATACATAATCACATATATTTATGCGACAATATATATTAAAATACATAAAAACTATTCTTTTTTTCATAATGACGAATTAGATATCTGTTTTTGGGTTGAAAATATTCATATTCAGCACTTGGATAAGCAATCTATTTAAGGAAAAAAAAATAATTAGAGCAGTAGATTTCATAAAAGTTTGAAAAGGTATTCAAAGTCTAGGTAAAATTATAGTTTTTTGATAGTTTTTTAACGTTTTAATTAATGCTCGTGGGCCATCAAGAAATAAAGGCAGACAGTAATTTAACATTATTATTCACACCAAATGAGCAAACTCATACATAAAAAAATCGTGTATAAATTCAGTTTTGATTTTCCCGCATCGTGAATGCTCGCTTGTTTTAAAAATGGACATTAAGTAATTCCTTTTATGCAGAGATGGAGCTTACCAAATTTTTGGCAAGTTGCCCCACGATGGCCCCTACAGCTCCTGAAGCAGCTGTTACAACAATGATCTCCCCAGATTTAGGCTCACATCTCTCAAGAAAAGACAAATATGCCGTCACTCTGTAACAAAAGTTGATGAACAATTTTTTTTCCTACGTAACTACCAAATATGAGGAAAAAAATACGTGTATATCTAATGCTGGACTTTTTACGGTTATTTATAAAAATGTGGAAACGAGAATATTAAATCGATTTTTTTAAAATAAACAATATATATTTTAAAATAATATTGGCAAGTGACTTAAATTAATTGAAAATGAATTAAACGAAAATCTAATAATACATTACATAAAAAAAAACATTTCCCTTTACTAATTGAATCAAGCTAAAATGAAAACAAATTTAGTTAACAGATATAAACACTATTTTAAAATCCCTTATATAAACTTCACAGTCTTGTCTGTCTTGGGCTCGCGGTCGGTCGGTCGGGCGAAAATTAAATTCAAACATGACCCAGTTCCCGTGATGCTATCGAGCTGAAATTTTGCACGTAGACTATTCCTAACAATGTATTGTATCAACATTTCAGATCGATCGAATGTACCGTAATTAAATTAATGCACTATTAGTTTACCTCTATGTAACTCTATGTAGCCGTCTGCTATTGTTAACATCCACGTGTCACTGGAGTTCACTCCAACCATCGATGACCACATCCCCGTGTTTTACAGCAAGGCGAGTTCAGTCAGTTTCAGTATGTAAATGTTTGTCGCGTGGTGCATATTATATAGCACATAATCAATACTTTTAGTTATGTCTCATATATAAGGGATTTATAGTCAAAAACTTTGTTCTTACGGGTTGTTTAATTAAATACCTTATATTAACTTCACCGTGTTCTTTTGGTCGGTCGGGCGGAAAAACAAAAGTCAAAAATGACCCACTTCACGTCAGTCTATCGAGCTGAAATCTGCACATAGGCTTTTGTCACCTAAAAATGCATGGTAGCAAAATTTCAGATCGATCGAATGTACGGTAATTAAATTAATGCATTTTTAGTTTATCTCTATATAGCTTGTGTAGCGGTCTGATACAGTTGACCTCCAAGTGTCAGTGGAGTTCACTCCAGCCATCGATGACAACATCCCCGGGTTTTACAGCAAGGCGAGTTCAGTCCCGTTCAGTCTGCAACTGTTTGTCGCGCGGTGCGTATTATATTGAACATAATCAATACTTTTAGTTATGTCTCGTATATAAGGGATTTATATTATAAAAATTGTGTTTTTACGAGGTTGTTTAATTTTAAATACCCTGGCATGCCGACTGCTCCAAGCCAAAGAGAAGGAGACAGACCAGGTACTTCACTGATGATGTCGACACCTGTGCCAAAACTCCTTGTCTGTGTCACATCGATGACAGTATGAGATCTCCAGCCAGCATGAACACAAACTAATGAACCCACGGGGTAATCAGGTGCTTTACTCTCAATTATCCTGTAAGGAATTTGCTGCAGTTTTGAAAGGTTTCAATAAAATATTTTTAAAATTACTTCGCATTGAAAATTATGTAATTAAAATTGAACTCTCTTTTTATGAAGATTCAAAAAGAACCATACACTAATTTATTCATTAGATCTAGCAATTAATTACGTGCATCATTATGATAAAAATAACTTGAAAAACACATTTTAAAACATACTAAATGAAAGATAAGAACAATTACCGTGTAACCTGCTCTCCTGGTAAGTCGGTTTTATCGGATGCTAGGAGCCTAATTTAATGTGAGAGAGTACAATGAAAGTTTGCACTTAAATTGGAAACAAGCCTTAAATAATTCATTATTTATTAATGTACTTAAAATCTGATTTGTTATTTTAAGTTATTATTGCAAGAGAAAGAAGCCGGCATCCTATGTGATGGTCAATAATAAATATGCCATATAGTAAGTATTACTGTAATTATGACTGTTGCATTTGTAGCGTATTAACACCTTTACTTGTAAAATAAATTACATATAAAATTATGTTTAGTTACGATTAAAATCGTCTGCCTATAGCAACAAAAACAACAACACAAAATTACAGTGATCTGATCTGCAAACACCGCCATTCGAAACGATCAAGGCACAGTTAACAGTATATTTGAAAATCAATCTTGTAAACTTAAGAGCGCAGAAGTTATTATTTTTTTTTAAATTAATGAAAACGATAAATAACAACAAGTTTTAAAAAGGGAGAAATTAACAACTGCCATACGCACATTATCTAAGCTTACTTGCCACAGAGTCCCGCCCTAACCATATTCCCCACTACAAATTCTACAGTATGGCCGATGTATCCAAAGCGTTTCCTTTTTATTTTATTTTATTTGCGTGTGGTGGAGGGAAGAGGAAGGTTTTTTGTGTGTTTATGATCACCTATTTACTTCCATATAACACACTACCCCAGCCTACTGTTCTCGGTGCAGCAGGCCTTAAGAACAAAAATCCAATGAACCAGGAGTGAAAAACGTTACGACAAAAAAGAAATTACCTAAAACTAAAAAACTCCAGAAAAATTGCATGTGTTAAAAATGATACACATATTTAAAAAAAAATTGAATTAAAAAAAACTTCATTACCTGAAATATGGATCTACGCTCCAGAAAAGTGCTTGGATGAGGATTTCTGTAAAAAAAAACATCACATAAATCCATAATAATTTAGCAATGGACACACATTAATAAAACAAACCCGTAAAAACAAAGTTTTTGACTATAAATCCCTTATATATGAGACATAACTAACAGTATTTTCTAACTCTTCACTCAACTTTGCTTCATAACCCTAGGGGGGGGGGACTGAGCTCAGCATGACACGTAAAATGTAAACAAAAGCACGCGGTAATTCGATGGGTCGTGACAACTCAAACATTCACGTGGGAAAAAAACAATAACAAACAGTGAATTTAAATTACATACCTCATATAAGGATAAACTAAAAATGCATTAATTTAATTACGGTACGTTCGATCGATCTGAAATTTTGATACGATGCATTGTTAGGTTAGACGGGTCCGTGTGCCAAATTTCAGTTCGATCGGATCATGGGAAGTGGGTCATTTTTTACTTCTGTTTTTCCGCCCGCCCAAGACAGACAGAGAGAGAGAGAGAGAAAGAGAGAGAGAGACGCCGGTGAAGTTAATATAATGGATTTAAAAATATAATAAATTAACACGATTATAATATAAAAAAAAACACACTAGTAAAGAAGTGTCATTTTAAAAAAAATAGGTATTGAATATCGCGTGGAAAATGATTTAAGAAAACGTCTTAAACTTTGATTTTTTAAACCAATTAAATTGCACATATGTCTCTCAATAAGATAAATGGAATGAAACAATGTGTTGCCATAACAACTCACCATTGTCTCTCAGGGATGGAAGAGTCTCTTCAACGAGCTCGAAATTCTCAGGTTTTGGCATGCCATCAAAAGACGTTTTTAATTTCCACACTTGTGCTTTAGTCATGGCTACTCCTTGGTCAGCGTCCTGGTTGGAGTATTCTGGAAAGTCAGTGGCAAATAAACGGGGCGGTCAGACTGTTGGCGCATTTTTGTCTTGAAATAAAATTTCGGACTTTTGGGATTTAATGGGATTTTTTTAAATTGTGATAGTGAGGGACGGAACAAATAATCGTCCTGCTCCAGTTGGCGTTAACCCTAGTGCTACGATATTGGTTGAGTCTGCTACAGTTTGTAAAATATATTGGTATGGATATAACATGAATTCAAATTCCAACCTATTGATATGACTCTAAAAGTGATTTTTTTTTAATGGACTACATTACTGTCATTGCTCCAAGCTTCAATCTAGCTTCTTTCATTCTTCACTAATTTAATTTTTATTGTTAAATTCCTTAAGTTAATCAGCAGGAAAGAATAGTAATGGTTTGGTGTATACCCCATTCTTTGTATACTTTAGCATTCTTTGGAAGTTGATAGTTCAATATTTACAATGTAGGGCCAGGGGTATAGTAGAGGCCTGCCCTGCAGGGCCCACACGATGACCTTTGGTGGTGTATGTTTAAGTTTTCTACTCAGGGAGGAGCAGTTTATACCTTATTTAAATTGTGAGTTAAAGGAAGTGGAGTTGGACAATGAGCCAGGGCGTCTATCCCTTGTCGGACATTGAAGACTAGTCCCTTAGGTTGGCTAAGGGTGTCTCATCATTTTCGAAGGAGTGTTTTGAGAAGTGAGGGTAGGTATTGGTTGATTCAAAATGGTGTGAAATACTGTGACCCATAAAACAATTTTCTAGTATTTTTAACTAATACAAAAATATAAAATATATATTTTTTTTCTTTTAATACTGACTGTCTCATAAGTCAATGTGAATGGAAAAAAATTTATCTGTTTGCACACAGCACCTAAAAGTGTGTTGAGTGAGTGTGAGAACTTTTTTTTTCTTTGGCAATATCTTTGTGTATTTTAAAACTAATATGAGTCTTGTTTTTTTTCAGTCCAATGATATATGGATGTACTTATTTACTGTCTGTGAAATTTAACTTTGGTTAACTAAGAATATAACAGTGTATGCTTAACTGTTATTGTTTCTAAAATATAAGGGCGAGTGTTGAAATCAGTCAGTTTTTAAATTTTATCTGGACACAGCCGTCAAAATGTATTACATGTAATTGTAATTTTGCTAAGACATTAATTTTCCTTTTAATGTGTGAATCGAGAACACACAAGGAATTATTTAAGAGAACTGGTGTAATTTATAACAAATTAATTCCCATGCAGAACATACTTCACCTACATTTCATTATACCTCACTAACTTTGAATATCCCTTTCCCAATAACATCAAAACAGTCACGATTTTATGTTTTAACTTTTTAAAATTAATAAGCAATTCTAAAAGTGTTACTAAAAATCTGATTTTTAGGCATTTTAAATCGGATAGTCGACGCTTTGATGGAGAGGAATAAAGAGAGAAAAGATAATGGAATGAAAACATAATGACTTGAACACGAGATTCAACGTGTCGAGTCGCTATTATAGCAGGAATGTAAAATATCTGAGCTGAACAGTTGGCATAACAAACCGAGTCAGCCAACGGGATCAGGTGGATGGGGATCACGAGGGAGAGCCTACTTTCTAGTGCCAAAAGGTCAAAGAAACAGAGTCATTATACAAGCAGTGTTGGAAATGGTGGGGTGGGAAGGGGTGGCAGTGCTTGGGTCATAATACAATTAAGTGTAACACAAGTGGGGTAACATTTAGGCCACTCGCCGTTCTTTGGCCCAGTTTGGCACTGAATAATAATGCGCTTAATGTTAAGGCAATCAGCGGCGTCTAGTCCTTGTGAGACAATGCGAAAAATATGTTTTAAAAAAACTGTGGAAACGTTTTTAACACAAATATTCAAACATTTGGACAAGATTAATTAATAAAACAAATAAAATTATTTTTTTCTCGGTTTGTTTGTTCAAACTTTATGAAATATAGTGCAAAAACCTCAAGCCGTGATTGGTATTTATGACTGTCCACATTTTGTCAAATATAATATTTAACTTCATGGATAGATAGGTATGAAAATTACCGGAAGAGATCACATTTTTCTATTCAAAACAAACATTGTTCGAGATTACACCACTTAATAAGTTACAGTTTAGTATTCTGCTTATTTGGTCTCTTCCCAAGTCCTAGGAAATTTCCACTTAATTCATTATTTATTTAGCTGGCATTATCGAGGGCTGACCAGCAAGAAATCCGCACTTAAGTCCTAAGTTCGTGTCGCCCTAGGGCTGGCGTCCATAGTTGACTTTACTGTTATTAACACAAATCGTGTACAGTACTAACTACGACGACGTTCACCAAAACTAAATGACTTTATTTTTATCCTGTTAACAACTATAATATGGTATAAAATATTATGGTGGGTTATTTTTATGTTTCGTTGCTGGATAAATTTGCAGTATACATAAATATTCTCAATATTTATAGATGAGTATCACTTCATTAAAATACAATAATCACAATACTTACTCGTTTTGTGCCTTTCTAACAGAAGCCTTTTCCAAATAATTGTGTTATCGGAATGTTATGATTGTGTCGACCTCCTCATGGGTCACACGTCGCGGCCGTCGGCACCAGTGACTCGTGAATAACGCGTGCAAAGAGCGTGAAAAAACTGCTGTATTCTGAGGCAAGGGTAGGCAAACTACGTACCTCGGGTTTGGAAGTGGTCCGCTGATTCAAGTTTTTTCCAGACCTACCGGCAGCTTTTTATGTCAAAGTGAATATAAAATAGTTTACAGTGTATAATCAGCATCGATGAAAATTCACGGGGAAAACACTACTCTTGCATTTTTATTGTGATTGTACAGTTGATCTGCATTATACGTAAAATTATAAAAACAATTTCAGGAACTAATTTTTTAAAAACATAATTAAAATGCAAATAAAAATACGAGTATTGTAGTGGAGTAGCTTAACTCTTATTCATCGTTTTTTTTTCCTTTAAGACAACGCGCGTTATTATAATAAAAGCATTTGTGACTTGAGACAATATTTCCAAAGTCATTTTTGGACTTTGGTGTCTTGAAAATAAATGTTTGTAATATAATTCATTGTTATCCAATGAACAAATACTGGGTGGGCAGATAGATAGTATATTTTGAATGAAATGAAAAACCAAGAAAAGCAAAAACTTGACGTTGAAAAGCGTATTTAAATTCATAATTTTCCAATGTCTCAGTTATTCTTGGACATTCTGAAGTTGGTATAGAAACGTACTGACAAATATTTATTTTGTATACATTATAAAGAGTTAACTATAACTTAAAGTTTGTTGTTGTCAATGGGGATAACGTACACGGTTTAAACTAAGCTATACGCTATGCTATGATTTTTTCAAAAATATATAGACGATAAATGTAAGTTAAGGTCATTTTTATTTTAAGTAATTTTTCAAATACTTATCCTCCCCCCTCGAATGTACTAAAACACAATCAATATACATAATTTGCAATGTATGTCACGTCTGTCTGTCCCGTCTGTTTGTCCGTGACGCTACTAATTTTAGAAAGTAATGGGGGTGAGACTGCAATCAGGCTGACCCGGCTGGAGTCAGTCTGGAGAATAGACTAATCCATGAGTATGGGACCCTTACACCTCATGGGATCAACGTTGTGTTCGCACTGACAAGCTGATTGATTGGCCACACCCACCCTATCCTTTCCTATATAAGCTCTTACTTTTCTCTCCTTACTTTATCTCTACTGGACTACTTGGATTTCAACGCAGCTAAGTGTTGTTTTTTTTTATTATTTCGTTTTATTCGTTTCATTTGTGTACTATTTGTCCGTTGAGGAAGGCTCTTTGCCAAAACGTTCGCTGTTGTGTTACGTCCTGTCAGGCCTACTATTACCCTGTTTTTATATTATACATTTACCTAATTTTAGAAAGCAGCGCACCAAATTACTGGACCAAAAATAACTCTTTTTGAACGTTCTGCATAAAATTGTTAAATATGAAAATAAAAGAATAAAATAAAAATAAATGAAAGTTCTGTATTACATTATTTTTTATTCTGATGTGTATTTTTTCAAAATAAATAGATTTCAGCTGAAATCTATTTATTAAAAAAACTTGACGGGTAATACACTAGTAAAATATATAATTAGCATGCTTTTCCCACAAGATGTGTTCCCCTGTCATTGAAATAGATCTGAGCAGTCTTACTTTACTCTCCCATTCTTCCTGAGATTTACAGAGTCTATAAGGAACATCAATCTTCCCTGAGATACCAGCAAAAAAAAATTCCATCCAATCTACCATCTTACCAGACCAAATACCGTCTCACATTCCATACCGCTTAGTATTATTATAGCAGCTGCCGTCTAATCATTTACACCGTAACTCCGTATGCCTGTTAGGGTTAATTAAACATGAATTTAAACTACTTATCTTATCTTCTTATCTTATCTATACAGACGCTCCTTCTATGCAGAAGATAATTGCGTCCACAGACCATGACAGATGATCTGTTGGCAAGTGATGCAGCGTTCACAGGCCACGGCTTTGTGGGTTCCACGCATTACCCAGCCGCCTAACTAGTGTTAGGTACCAATTCGGAGCTGGGTGACTCAGGGATGCCCAAGGCCCCGGGAACAAATCCTTGCGTTGTCATGGATTCGAACCCGTGACCATCGGTACGCCAGTCGAGCGCGCTGCCACTCGACCACTGCGTCTCATTATTAAAATTTTTAAAAAAAATTATTCAAAATCTATATAAAATCAGGAAATATAATTATAAAAACTCAGAAAAGTTTGGATATACATTAAATTTATACTTTTAATACTTTATAAATATACAATTTTTTAAATATGTTTTCCCCCGCGTTTGATAAGTTGACTTTCTTGTAGAGAAATAAGTTAAAATCGGAACTAAACAAATAACAAGAGCAAATTTTATTATCTCTACCGTTCATGTCTGCATTTCAGAAACCATTACATCCAAAGTTGTTTGTTATATGCCAGCCCACTTAGAGTTAAATGCTAGATAAAACCTTAGTCGACTTCAGAAAGTTTGATCACATTTGTATAACACAAAATTGCCTGAACGTTAATAAAATTTGATCCAGATAAGCTGTGATGAGCTGCTGGGACGATTACTTTGTTCTGTTTCAAGAACAAATGGTTTGGTGTTTTTTAAAAAAGTCTGGTTTGTCAAATTTATTGTGCTCGAAATGGATTCAAAAGTTCCAAGATTCTTTCATTACTTTTTAAGTTCCATATTAATAGTTCTGGTTTTAAGAAGACATATGGACGATTTAACTGAGGCCCTAATTTCAACATAAGAGTAAGCTATGAAAAACTTCCTACGCTGCTATGTCGACCTGTGCTTTGGTAGGATCCTAGTGTTTGTTAATTTAAAGATGTAACTTATATCCATTAATTAAAAAAAACATTTAAGACTATATACATATTCCTCTGTTGTCTTTTGCTTGAGGTTACGAGATTTTATGTCTGAGGTTATACGAATCTAAATTTTCCCTATATCAAATGTTTGATTTGTAGATCATTAGTATTTATTTTTATAGGTTAATACTACCTGAAAGATAACGCCTGCTTTTAAATTGCAACCAACTGAACTTGAAATGTTCAGAGTATTAAAGGGTGTAACAATATTTTTGCAATGGTACTTCATACTCTTAAAAATAAAGTGAGGTTCTAGATAAGAACACGCCATATATTATCTCTTGTATTTTTTTCTCTTATATCTTTTGCTCAGTTTTAACTTCAAATAAACATTTTGTATGTTAAAAGTGAAACTATTAATTGGTCAATAGATTTTGCACATTTTTTAAGTGTGAATTTATGGATTGCATTCTAGAAAAAAATATGTTCATGAATTTAGTATGTGTATTTTAACTAAGGCAGAAGTTTATGTGCCATAAATACCAGTCTTTTAAACTGAATGCATGTATAAATACGTGTTTCTGCTAGCAGGGGTAAGACGTGATAAAAATTCACAAATTAAATTATTGTTATTAAATGTATGTGAGCCCCATTTTATATGTCATGTGCATACTTTTTCTATTGTGAAAAATAAAATTTGCATCTTGCATAGGTTTTTCATGAGCTAAAGAACTGCATCGAATTTTTGAAACAGAAAATATGGTAACTCGTAAAAAAAAATTAGACACAAGCTAAGTCAGTAGAGAAAAGCAACCAAAGTAATTTTTAAAAGTTTATTGCATTAACTTTCATCAAAGTGTACACTATATTTGCAAAAATTGATTTTAAAAATGTCAGGATATCGCATTAAAAGTTGCACATAATATTGTGTAAAAATAAATGAATTAAAATACATTCCAGAAAAAATTAAAAACCTTTAGAAAGTTATAAAACTGTTAAGGTGTAAAAATAAATCCAAATTATAAACTCAATTCTAAGAATATAAATCTTTCATAAATATGTAAACGTGTACTTTGAATATAAAATGTCAATTAAAATATTTTAAACTGCTTTTATCAGAATCTTTGCTATATTCCGTACATGTTTCGTGTATTCTGTCGTGTGGCCTTGAGCACCACATCCACAGAGACACCACGTAGTTCTGCGATTCTCTCAGCAGTTATCAGAGCCAGGCCGGGATGGGAGACTTTTAACTTGCCCTAAAAATATACAAAACAATAGAACCACGTGACATTCCAACTTTCACTTAGTTTTTACATTCAAACAATTCAATTAGTAATTTCTTGATTGTAATACACAAATAAAAATACACTATGTCTTGTGTCAGTGGCATTTCTTGAACCCCCCCCCCTTTCCAATATAAAAAAAAATTAAATTAACATTCAATTTACATCCGCTGACCACAAGAACTTACTTTGATGCTGCCTGGTACGAAGTAAGGAGCATCAGTCTCTAGCAGCAGTCGATCCAGTGGGATCCTGGCGGCCACAGTCATGGGCTCCACGGCCGACTGATAGGTGATGACCGGGGTCAGCCCCAGGTACATGTTAGGGAAACTGTCCAACCAGTGTCTGGCCTTGTGCTCATTTCTGGTGAAGCAGTGAAGGTGGATCTTGTGATTACGTGGTACCAGCTGTCAGGAAGAAAAAAAACACAGGTTTTAGACGTTAACCACAATGAGTATGAGTAAGAACCCGAGATATGTGGATAAAAGTGATCGTGAGTACATTCCTTAATGCACATTCTAATCATAAATTACCAGAGGACCATTTACTTCTGATGCTTCAAAAATAAAATAAAAAGTCCATTTTCTTCCCTTTTCCCCCTATCTACTGCTATTAGTTATATGAACTAAAAGCGTAATCAATATCATTAAGTATTTATTAATAAATTAATAATAAGTGAGACCATTATTTTAACAGGTCAATATGGGGAAAATACAAAAAGCTCCAGGACTGAGCCATGAAAAGCTATCAATTACTAGTCATCAATTTAACACTTTAATTTTAGCATTGAATAACTTAAACTAAATTTTATTTGAGCCTAACAGCGAAAAAAACAATCCAACGTTTGAAATGTTAATATTTTAAATTTGATAGCAGTAGTGATTTGAAATAATTCTTACAATACAATACCAAAAAAAAATATATATGTATAAAAAACAACATGTATCTCACCTCATGCATTATCTCCAAGCAGTCCTCATCTGCATCACGGCAATGAATGACCAGCGGCAGATCCATCTCGAGGGCGATCTTAAGCTGGGTCCTGAACACTCGCTTCTGCACGTCAGCGTGTCGGTGGAATGTACCCGAGTAGTCCAGGCCTATCTCCCCGAGGGCGACAACCTTCGGGTGACTCAGATATTTCCTCAACCCCTGCTCGTGAATGTCCTTGAAATCGGTGGCACTCTTGGGGTGACAACCAAGCGCCAACCAGACACCATCCTCTCCAGATACTGTCCTGAAGATCGAATCTTTAGGAACTGTAAAAGATAAATAATTTTATTTTGCACTTAGTTTGGTGTAAAACTTTTTTTCTGTATAATACAATATTAATAAGAAAGAATTATTTTTTTTTAAATCAGATATTAAAAAAGTGGGATGTGAAAAAAAAATCCAATAACGATATATAACATATTAACAATTAAACAATATAATTTGCAATGTCACGAAGTGTCTGTCCGTGACGCCACTAATTTTAGAAAGCAGCGCACCAAATTACTGCACCAACACATCAAAAGGTGTGCAAATTAAAGATGCGCTGTATAAAATATTTTATATGACGTAATTGTTTTCGCTCATATTTTATATTTTGGAAAAGGGAACAATATAATCTGAGGATTTGATGAAGGTTAATTATAAAATTAAAAAACATAGGAGGCGCCATAGTATTATAAAATACTTTGTGTACATTTCAGAATGTTTAATATTTCGTATTTATCAAACAAGGACAAGTTAGTTGGGCTTTTTAAAAAGGTCGGCGCCGTAGGCGTCCTAAAAAAGTTATAAAATATAATATATAAAAATTTATAAAATAATTAGATTTCAGTTACGAAGTTACGTCATTTTTGACGGGTGATACGCTAGTTAATATATAATAGAGCATCTGAAGTATTTGGGTTTAAAACCATTACAAGAGAAACAATAAGCTAAATCTTATTATTCCCCCCCCCAAACAAAGAAAACTTTTTAAATAAGTTTAAAATTGACGAGCATACAAAAGGTGTACTTTTAAAACAAAAATTATTTTGTTCTAGTATCATAATGTGAACTGAACGTAAGTTAAAGTAGTTTTCTTTGTCAGACAAATTCATAAAATGAAATCCAAAGGTAATTATAAGAAGTTAAAACTCTACTCACATTTGGCAGAAAACGTATTGGGATTGCAGAAGACAGCGACGCATCCCTCGTAGTTTTCTGGATATGAGTCAGCCATGGATTCCCTAAAAGTCTGGTAAGTAGTGGCCATGTCAACATTCATCTGCTTGTAGGTGAAGTCGATGTGGCAATGGCTGTCAATGAACGTGTGCTTGTATCCACGACTCCTGGTCGTGAAATCTCTGGACCAGGGCGCCGACGATCGAGAGGCGCCCCCACTGAAAGTGAACGTGTCCGATCTTCTCCTAGGGGCGTGAGAGCTGTGGCAGTTGCTGTGATGCGGAGCGGGGAGAGATTGTGGAGTGGCATGGGCGTGTTTTCTATTTGGCGTACAGCAGCTGACAGGACTGTTGAAGTTGATGTTTAAGATGGAAGAGGCTGTGGGGCTGGTTAACTTTAGTCGGAGATCCGTCAATGGAAATCTAAACTTGCTGTCATTCATTGCATCATCTGTTGTAAAAATATAATGATGAATATGATGCTGCTAAGTTTATATGCTAGTAAGATAATGTGAAAAAAAAGGTTCTATTAAAGATATATATTAAGAAAATAATAGTAATATGAAGGTAAACAACACTGAATAGAACAAGTATGTAAAAAAATGCACATACCTTTTGCTCTATAAATGGTCTCAGATGTCTGCATGAACTCCCGCATTCCGGACTTTCCTGATGTATGTGGATGATCATATAGCCGTGATGAAGATTTTCTTTCTTTATCGCTTGAAACAAAACGATCAAAAACAGCAGGAGCTGATTTGGGTTTTTGAAACAGAGTAGAATATCTGTTTGAAGAAACTGGAGTTGAAGTCGGGGTTTTAAAGCTGTAATCTTTTGGTAGGCAATGTTCAACGGGGCTAATTCGTTCTTCCTTTATTGGTTGACTGGTTGCTTCCTGTTTGAGACGCTTTGAGCTTGTCACAAGCGGATAGTTCTCTTCTGACGACGAACTTGAGCTGCTCTTTTTAACTACGTTCCAAGTCGGAGATCTGTGTTTAATTATGGAGACTTTCCTCTCGCACGCTCTATCAGATTTGGGCAGTTTCGGTTCGTCATCCGTGGTAGTATCATCATAGGAAGGCCCAGATATTGATGGGGAATGATAACTACGGACCTCACGTCTTTTTGATGAGCAGCCTGGCCCAGAACGCTTTGCCTCGACATGACTGACAGCTCTGACTTTTCTGACCGGGGAGCAAGAGTCCGGTGACGTAGAAGGGCTGCATCTTCTTTTGATACTTCTCCTCTCGCGACATCTACGCCTCTCGCAGGGCTCGGGACTCGTGGATGGATCCCTGGTTCGTTTCGATCTGCTCTCACTGACACGACGAGATTCGGAGCCAAACTTGTTGAATCGCCTGTAGGGTCTGGTGGAATCGTTGTCAGAGGATGAACTCGAGTCTGACCTAACCTTCACGACCCGTCTATCATCTTGGGTTGACGGTGAACACCGTGACCTGTGGGTTCTTGGCGTGGAAGGTGGCGGTGACCTGGGATAGCTTCGCTTTGATCTGTACTTTCTATCCATTTGGTATTATACTACAAAATGGAAGGGAAAAAAAAACCACCCATGAAAAATTTAACAAAAACTTAAAAATTTCTTCTTGCAGAAAACGCTTTATGTAGATTAACTTTAATTATTAAGAATTATACCGCGTTTTGTCACTTTGAATTATATGCTTTTAGTTGCCTTTTAACTTCTAACAACAAAAATAGATTGGCTGAGACATTCAATATTATGTGTATTAATTTCAAGGGTTCATCCTGTGCAATTTAGGTTACAAAACAATAGATTTGTACTTGCTAAGTAATTCATTGTATAATTAATTTTTTAACCGACTGGATTGCTTTAAAAAAAGCAGAAACACACACATAGTTCACGAAAATATAGGGTAAAGCCCTTACTCAAAAAAAGAGCCTACATAATCTGGAAATTACATAAATGAATTGTAAATAATCACAGGCACGGACAAATTATTTGATATACAACTGTCGTCATAGATTTTTAAATCCTTTATATTAACTCGTGGTGTCTGCGGCCGACCGACCGACCTTGCTTGCTTGCTTGCTTGCTTGCTTGTCGCCAAAACTTTTGATCGATTTTTAACCCACTTGCTCGCAAGATAGCGAGCTGAAATTTTGCAGGCAGTTTCGTACCGATGATAAAAACAATGTATCAAAATTTCAGATCGATCGCATGTACCGTAATTAAATTATTGATTTTTTAGATTATTTTATTTATTCCTATGTATCATGCTATTTTTTGAGATAGAGCGTCGCGGTGCGTATTATATTGAACAACCTTTCTGTCGCGCAATAAGGTGCGTATTTTATTGACAGCTCTTTTTATAAACATATTCCTGATCGGTGCGCATTATATTAAACACGTTTTACGACACAACTACAATTTTGTATTTCTGGATGGTCTGGCGCTGCGTATTATAATGAACATTCTTTTAATTACTTCTCGTACATAAAGGATTTATAGTCAAAAACTTGGTTTTTTACGGGTTTTTCTTATTTGTGATTAATTGCTATATATTTTTGTCAACATAAATGCGTCACTGACAGCAAGTTTCTTTCATTAAAATAGGAAAACGTCTTAAGCTGTTGCTCTTAACAAAAGAGCGCAGACTAACAAGAGCCAACCGTATAGTGCTAACTAATGTGTGCGTATACTTATTAATCTGAACAAGTGTATCAAATAACTTAAAGAAGTTTATAAATTATACAAAGTATATATTTTACGTCTAAAAAGGCAAAGCCTTTTGATATACATGGAAATGTGCATACATGAAATAGCGCGACATTGTTTATAACTAGTTACTTACCACAAAATAGTCACAATTTCCGAAGATAACGTTATCCAATAGAATTTTCACAATGTTCACTATTGAATAGTCAGTTTTAACAGAGAGTTTTAAGTGCGGTAAAATGGTTCTTTTACTGTATCTCAAATCAAGAGTAACTCTAAACAGCGCAAGGGGAAGCTTTTATAGGTTGCTAAGAGATTGGACACCACGTGGGACTTAACCAATCATGACGCGGGACGTCAGCGATTGGTCGGTTACGGTCCAGCTGATCACCATACCCACGTCCTTGACCCTTGTTACGGGTAGCACCGATGACGCGCTACCCACTGGCCCGTGGTTGTAAAGGGGGAGGGAGCTAATGGGGTCAAAGCTATTTTGGCGGGCTGGAAACGAAACTCCGGGTGATTTTAAATAACTATTATAAATTACATATTTTTTTAATTGACCTGTCCATAAATGACGTCACCCACCTAGGGGGCAGGGGGCTCACGCATATGTGACGATGTTTGACGAGGGTGAAGGGGTGTTTAAGAAATGTGACGTCACATAAAAAACGAGCAACAGTAAAGTTTCACTTAAATATTTCATTGCTTTCAAATTGTTTAATGACGATTTCCATGGCTTTACATGTCGTGTAACATATTAAAAAAACATATTAGAGTGCAGACTTAAAATAAATACACACTTAAATGAAAAAAAAAGTAATTTACAACATGCTAATTTTCAATTAGAAAATACAGCTTTTAGAATGGGGTGGAGAAGCTTTGTGACGTCATATTGAAGGGAAGGTCTAAGTTTTTGTGACCAAGTGTGACAAGGGGGAGGGGAGGTTGAAAATCGGCCAAATTTGCGTGACGTGATTTATGGACGACCCCATATCCGTATTTTTAAGTCCCTTATTTAACTTCACCTTCTTGTCTCTCTGGCTCTCTCTCTTTCTGTCTGTCGTGGTCCCGCCCACACGCGGATAAACAAAAGTAAAAAATTACCAAGTTCCCATGATTCTATCGAGCTGAAATTTTGCACATAGACTTTTGTAGCCTAACAATTCATTGTAGAAAAATTTGAGATCGATCTAATGTACTTTAATTAAATTAATGCATTTTAAGTTTATCTCTATGTGTCTCTCAATGAGTCACTGAAGTTTCACTCCAGCCCTCGAGATCTCACAGGTGTTTGTCGCGCCGTGCTTGCTATTTTGAACATAATCAATAATTTTAGTTATTTCTCATATATAAGTGATTTATAGTCAAAAACTTTCTTTTTACGTTTTTAAATCCTTTATATTAACTCGTGGTGTCTGCGGCCGACGTTGTCGCCAAAACTTTTGATCGATTTTTAACCCACTTGCTCGCAAGATAGCGAGCTGAAATTTTGCAGGCAGTTTCGTACCGATGATAAAAACAATGTATCAAAATTTCAGATCGATCGCATGTACCGTAAATAAATTATTGATTTTTTAGATTATTTTATTTATTCCTATGTATCATGCTATTTTTTGAGATAGAGCGTCGCGGTGCGTATTATATTGAACAACCTTTCTGTCGCGCAATAAGGTGCGTATTTTATTGACAGCTCTTTTTATAAACATATTCCTGATCGGTGCGCATTATATTAAACATGTTTTACGACACAACTGCAATTTTGTATTTCTGGATGGTCTGGCGCTAATTACACAATATTTGTTAAGGTTCTATATTTGGAAAAGTTCATTTGCTTTTTATTGTAGCTAAAACTGAATGTGACGTCCAGTGTAACTTGAGTTTTCGACAATCACATGATCTGTACCTTTCAAAACAAAACACGACAGTGGTCTTTGTCCACTACTCGGGTACATTTAAGTTTACCGCCATAATCACCTACGTCCTTCACCCCTACGATCAGTACGCTGACCAATAATGCGGATGACACACATGTCCGAGTTATCACCTGGACCAGCTGGTGCAGGGCAAACGAGGTCATAGAAAATTTGGCGCACAGATCATGAGACACCACATGGTTTAATTTACTTCGTATGTACCAAACAAATTCGAATGTTTTCTCAATAGGCATTTATGGTTTATTACGATAGTTTGTTATAAAAAGATCTAAGAAAAATTAATAAAAACAAAGTTTATTTTGTTATATTATAATGATAAGGTGTACATGTTTTTTAACCACGTTTTTATTAACTCGCTTTCGTTCCTGTGGCATTGTTTGTTTGTGGTTTGTCTGTCCACAATTTTTCAAATCTGCCTTCGTAAAATAAAACCACTTCTGATGGTCCCAGAGATCATAAAATTTTACCACAGATAGATCTTGGATGACAATGCATTGTATCAAAATTTCAGATCGATTAAATGTACCGTTATTAAATTATTGAACTTTTTAGTTTATCTATATATAAGCATCTGTACCGTCTGCTTTTGTTGACATCCATGAGTTCACCCCGTAACCACATCACTGTGTTTTTAAAATTTTGGGCGGGCGATTATGAGGTGTTTGGTATAAAAAAAAAGAGGTAAAAATATTTTTAAAAAGCACGTTTTTGTAAGTGGACTAAAAAGAATAAAATAAATAGAGGTAATAAAAAGATTTTTAAAAACCACGTTTTTATAAGTGTACTAAAAAGAAGAAAATAATTTCAAACTAATAAGTTCAAGTACTTTCATATAATGTGACTAAAACGTGGGGCGGGTGTTTTGTATAAAAATTAAAGATTTATAATTAAGAAGGCAAAAAAGATATCTATCTATAAGTGAGAGAATGAGTGAACCGCATATGTTAAACCTCATAAGCGCCCGCCCAAAGTTTTGTGCAACTTGTGTTTTCGACAATCACATGATCTGTACCTTTCAAAACAAAGCACGACAGTGGTCTTTGTCCACAACTCGGGTACATTTAAGTTTACCGCCATAATCACCAACGTCCTTCACCCCTACGATCAGTACTCTGACCAGTAGTGCGGATGACACACATGTCCGAGTTATCACCTCGACCAGATGGTGCAGGGCAAATGAGGTCATAGAAAATTTGGCGCACAGCACATGAGACACCACGTGGTTTAATTTACTTCGTATCTACCAAACAAGTTCGAATGTTTTCTCAATAGGCATTTATGGTTTATTACGATAGTTTGCTATAAACAGGTCTAAGAAAAATTAACAAAAGCAAATTTTATTTTGTTGTATTATAATGATAAGGTGTACATGTTTTAACCACGTTTTTATTAACTCGCTTTCGTTCCTGTGGCATTGTTTGTTTGTGGTTTGTCTGTCCACAATTTTTCAAATCTGCCTTCGTAAAATTAAACCACTTCTGATGTTTCTAGAGATTTTAAAATTTTACCACAGATAGATCTTTGATGAAAATGCATTGTATCAAAATTTCAGACCGATCGAATGAACCGTTATTAAATTATTGAACTTTTTAGTTTTTCTAGATTTAAGCATCTGTACCGTCTGCTTTTGTTGACATCCATGAGTTCACCCCGTAACCACATCACTGTGTTTTTAAAATGTTGAGAAGGTGCTTATGAGGTGTTTGGTATAAAAAAAATTAGAGGTAAAATATATTTTTTAAAGCACGTTTTTGTAAGTGGACTAAAAAGAATAAAATAAATAGAGGCAATAAAAATATTTTTGAAAACCACATTTTTATAAGTGTACTAAAAAGAAGAAAATAATTTAAAACAAATAAGTTTAGATACTGTCATACAATGTGACTAAAAACGTGGGGTAGGTGTTTGGTATAAAAATTAAAGATTTATGATTAAGAAGGCAAAAAAGATATCTATAAGTGAGTGCATGAGTGAACCGCATATGTAAAACCTCATAAGCGCCCGCCCAACGTTTTGTGTAACTTGAGTTTTCGACAATCACATGATCTGTACCTTTCAAAACAAAGCACGACAGTGGTCTTTGTCCACACTCGGGTACATTTCAGTTTACCGCCATAATCACCAACGTCCTTCACCCCTTCGATCAGTACGCTGACCAGTAGTGCGGATGACACACATGTCCGAGTTATCACCTGGACCAGATGGTGCAGGGCAAACGAGGTCATAGAAAATTTGGCGCACAGATCATGAGACACCACATGGTTTAATTTACTTCGTATGTACCAAACAAATTCGAATGTTTTCTCAATAGGCATTTATGGTTTATTACGATAGTTTGTTATAAACAGGTCTAAGAAAAATTAATAAAAGCAAATTTTATTTTGTTATATTCTAGTGATAAGGTGTACATGTTTTTAAGGTCTAATGACTTAATTTACATTAAGATTTTATAATAAATTTTAAGCAAATTTTTTTGGATACATTTTTTTTTCTAATGGCTACAACTTTCTGCAACGTATTAAATAGCGTAAACTATGTACATGCAATATCATCATTCGATTTTAAGCATAAATCTTATGTTTTTTTCAGCGTTTCGAAGGTCTTTCTTAATTAACTTTAAACAGGAACTCACACATGTGTCAAACTTCATATCATCTGAAAGCTTCTATCAGTTAAAACCAAGTTTTTGAGTACATGAATAGAACTAGAAAATTTGATCATCATTAAACGTTCGAAAATGTATCTCCTATTTCTACTACTCCAGTGTGACAAATAATAGCATAACGTATCTGTTCACATGGAACAAAACCACATTTTAAAGGGTATATAGTTTAATGAAAATACGCCCATAAATAAACGAGATCATGTATTTAAAAGAAGACGACATCTTTCAGGTCGTCCATAAATGACGTCACGCGATATCGGCTCATTTTTCACTCGTCACAAAAACTTAGACCCCCTCCAATATGACGTCACAAAGCTTGCGGCGTCCACCCCACCCCCCCCCCTCATTAAAAGCCATATTTTCTATTTGAAAAATAGCATGTTGCAAATCACTTTTTTGTCATATAAGTATGTATTTAGTGCAAGGTTGCACTCTAATATTGTAACACGCGTTAAACCATGTAAGACATCATAAAATAAATTGTAAGAAATCAAATATTTAAGGACGAATTTTATTTAAAGTTGCCAGTTTTGATGTGACATCACATTTTTCAAACACCCCCCTCCCCCTCGTCACACGTCGTCACAAATGTGAGGACCTCTTCTCTCCCCTAGGTGCGTGACGTCATATATGGGGGGGCCCCCTTATTTAAGATTGGCATCAATGATTTTTCGCTACACGCTCCACCTTTCAATCATAATTGCCAACGTCCTTGACCTCATGATTAGTTGCGTGACCTGCAAGTCAGATGACATACAATTTAGATGTTTCTCCTGGCCCCATCTAGGGACAAAGGGAGAGAGGGAGAGTAAGAGAGGTCATTGAAATTTTTGCGCACTGGGAATTAAAACCACGTGGCTTTAAACATTTGGAAAGTACGTAATAAAATCGCCACCCCCCTCCCTAAATATACTGTGTTGTTTCAGTACATGTTTTAAATGGTTGGTATAAAAAGTAATGTATTACATTCTGATTTGAAAGCATACTTTTTAAAGAATGAATGAGCTAATTAAAACATATTTAAACACAGCATTTTCATTATGCAAACATCTCTTTAATATAAAAAAATCACTTAAAATTGTTTGTATACTTTTTAAGAAAGAGGATGTTTTCATTCAATATAAAATATGCGTAAGTGTTATGACCAGTTGATTTAAATATCATTGTTTTGTAAAATAACCAGTTGTCATGAATGGGGCAGTCCATAAAGTACGTCACGCTCCATAGGGGGGTGTAAGAAAGTGTGACAGGGGGAGGGGGTCCAGCCATATGTCACGTCACGCTTTTTAATAATAAATTTTAATTATTTTGTTAATAAAAAACTACATTTTTGTTCGAGAGTATGACGCACTTTAGGGGGGGGGGTGTCCTAGATATGTGAGTTTGTGACAAGGGGAGGGGGGGGGAGTTAAAAATGGTCAAAAATAGCTTGACGTACTTTATGGACGACCCCAATAGTCTTCTTTTTTTCAAATACAAAAGATATTCTTTATTGCCTGACTGCAATACCTCATGCCCTTAGACACTTCACTTCAAAATAAATGAAAGATTCTTTAGTTAAAATTTAGTTTTTTGAAATAGAGCTTAATTTAGTCAACTGTGTACGCTTTGACAAGTAACGATTGAAATATATATATATTCGGTTTGAAGACAGTTTTTAAGAAATGAGTAAATATAAGAGAGGCTTTACAGCACACACCATGATTTAAAATAATGTGTATAGAAAATGTTGATCGGCTTGTCGTTATTTATCAGGCGGTCGCGGTCCAGTTTCTGTCAAATTATTTGTCCCCTGCATTCGGTAGAGTGACCAATAAGGCGGTGACCCTCAGTCGAGATTATCTAACTTCACCAGATTGTGGGCAATGAAAATGAGGTCATCCAAATGCGCGCTAGGCATGACACACAATGTGTTTTCAAATGTTTCTTCCTTATATTATTTTAAAAAGTCAGATCCTACTAGCTTGCTATTATACTATTTTCACATGCCGAAGAGGTTAACTCCCCCCCCCCTTTTTTTTTAAACGTTTTCATTTCTAATAAAAGATATTGCAAAGTCTCAATAAGACCTCAGTTTAAGTAATAAGGGAATAAAAACAAATTTACATAAACCATTATTTTCCGCTGGTTATGACACGACTAGAAAAACGAAGCCTGACTTTTACTAACACAACACCCACCCCCCCCACCCCCCAAACCGTTAGCTTATTATGAGACTACATCATAACTCTCAATTTGTTATGAAACTACATCCAATCTTCTTCAAGTCTCATATTGTCATGAAATAAGACTTTGTGTGTCGTAAGTCTAAGTTTGTCAAGATGTGAATGTAATATTAGTTTTATTATTCACTTGATTCGGGTTTGATCTAAAATATACTAGAAACGTCTGTGATTTAATTTTCTGACAGGTCGGCGTTATTTTTAACAGATTTTAATGGGACGAATTATACAATCTTATCCCAATATTTTGTCACTGATTTTCAGCTAAGCCAACGTCACATTCTAGAAGGGGCCCTCAGTGCCCACTTTAAACTTAAATGATTAATGATGATAGCCTTTTCCTTTCCTTTGGAATAGATATTTATTGTATGCGAAAAATATTTACGCCTAAGAATTAGTCGTTATAAGTTTTTGTAATAAGTATGGGTCGGGGTTTATAACAATTTAAAACTAGAACCTTCGAGAGAGTAACAGTTGTATAAGCCATTTACCTGAAAATAAATGTAGGTTTTGGCTAACAGTAAGCATTACTTGTATCAAATTGAAACAGCCATTTTTGGTATATATCGCCAAAATACACGGCAAGTGATCCAACGAAAATACTTGAGAGACGCCGAAGTGGCAGCTTACAGATAACGGGATCCTGTCTGGAATAGGATTCTATTTAACTAAATTTTACATTGATTGTCTACCCACCCGGGAACTTGTTTCCGTGTGCAAACATGCAGTGTTATATCGGGGAAAGGGATTAAAATGAGAATGCGATCCCATTATGCAACGAGATCATACTGGGGAATAAATGCATACAAAGTATGGGATCCTATCGGGGAAAGACATTTTATGACAATGGAATCTTATAATGAAATGGGCTTATTATACTCTGGTATGGGAACCATCCAAAATATCGAAGCAATTACGGCAATGGGATTCGACCAAGAAAGAGATCTCTTTATTTAACTGGAGCATACTGGGGTACATGATCCCATCAAATATTGGGATTTATTGATCACAAGGATGAGCACAGAATGGGATCCCATAATGCAAATAAATCATAATGGTGTATGTAATCCCAATGAAGTAAGGAATCATACGGGGAAAGGGATTCGACTAAAATGTATCCAATTAAGCAACGAGTTCACACTGGGAAATGATTCAAACTAGAAGAGCATCCCATTATGCAACGGGATAATACTGGGATATGTTACCCCATGGAATTTTGGGATTATATCTGGAAAAAGGGATTAGACTAAGAACGGGATCTCATAAAGCATAGAGATCGTATTGGGTGGGGTACAAAATGGGACCCATAACGCAGGCTTTCTCTGGAAACGCCGATATCTTAGCAAGTAGATTTATATTTATTATAACCTGAAACAAAACATATTAGTGTAGATCACGCATGGAATACATTTTTTAAATATCCTTGTAGTTTTTAAGTCACTAGTAAAATATATTGAGGCAATTTTCAGCTCTATGCGAAATTATAATGTTTAAAACTAAATTTATGTTAATATTATGGCATGTAGTATACAATGATGTATTAGAATCTAAAATTGTTTCTATATTAATTGCTCCGTATTGTTTGGCTGTAAATAAACAAAAATTATTTAGGTTGAAATTTAAACATCAGTGTATATTCATCTCTTCAAAATTGTACTATATTCAAGAATAATTTTTAAAATTGATTCATAAATGAGAATATTCAAACAATGGGAAAAAATTCAAATAAGTAAAATCTAAAAGACAATTCAATTTTAAAAAAATTATATTCTGCTAATTTATTTCACACACATAAAATAAAAACCAACCTTGCTTTTCACATCCAGCATAAAATTTCCTTTTGCCTAGTGATTTAAACGCAAAGCAGTCTTCACTTCCATTGAAATTATTCGGCTCTCCTGGGCTCCATTGTAAGTACTTGACAGGCTCTCTGTTTCTAGCCACACTTCAAAAATTCATAAGTTTAAAACTACAAATCCTGAACACAATTTTAACAAATTCATACTTCTTCAAGTACTCTGTATCGGCACTCATATCGGCAAAAAAGAAATATCGGTAATATCGGCAAAAATGCCTATCGCTCATAAATTAGACCCCTAGAATAATTACGATTGATAAATTTAGCAATGATTTCATCAAATATGACCGCTGTTTTTTGTCAAAATAAATACTGATATTGGCACTCAATATCGGCACAAAAAATATCGGTAATATCGGTATCGGTAATACCGGAGAAAATGCATATCGTTAGACCCCTACTTGTAATCCCAAATAAGTAAGAAATCATACAGGGATTCAACTATAATGTATCCTATTATGCAATGGGATCATACTAGATAAAGATTCAGGGGCCATCCATAAATGACGTCACGATTTATGCCTATTTTACCCCTCTCGCTTCCCTTGTTACAATTCGTTAAAAAAAACTTAGATCCAATATGACGTCACAAAGTTTTGACCACCACCGCCTTAAAGCCGTATTTTCGAATTGAAAATTAGCATGTTGTAAATTTCTTTTTTTTTGTCATTTAAATATGTATTGAGTGTAAGTCTGCACTCTAAATATGTAACACGTGTGAAGTCATTGAAAACGTCATCAAATAAATTTCAAGAAATCATATATTTTAGTTGAAAATTGTTTAAACATTTTGATGGGACGTCACGTTTCTTAAACAGCCCCCCCCCCAATTCTTTTCGTCAAAAGTGCGTGATTGCCACCCTCCCCCCCCCGGGCGCGTTACGTCAAACCAGGACATCATTCCATTATGCAATGGGATCACACTGTGAAATAATTCAAGCTAGTATTGGATTCAATTATGCAACGGGATACTGGGATAGGTTATACCACGAAAATGTGGAATCATATCTGGAAAAAGGGATTAGACTACGAACTGGATCCCGTTTAGTAATATATCATATAAAATTGGACTGCGATAAAACTTTGAAATAAAATAAAAATTACAAAGACAAATTGTTTAATGAAAGCAATAAATTTAAGCTTCATTTTTTAAAGCTAAAACAACAATAAAGGTTTCGGCTACTGTCTTCATCATTACAATTAAC
>CALYLW010000022.1:1137500-1157500 GCA_944989445.1 Ampullaceana balthica
GCTCTGATGGCATCCCAGCAGAGGCACTGAAGGCGGACTTGGGGAAACAGTGTGGAAATGCTACACCCCCTGTTCATGAAGATATGGGAAGAGGAGAAAGTTTCTTCTGATTGGAAATAGGGATACCTTATCAAGATCCCAAAGAAAGGTGATTTAAGCTCCTGCTCCAACTACAGAGGGATCACCTTGCTGTCCATCCCTGGAAAGGTTTTCAACCGTGTACTACTTAAAAGGATGAAAAACGCTGTAGACCCTCTGCTGCGGGACCAACAAGCTGGCTTTTGCACCAACAGATCCTGCATTGACCAGATAACAACACTGCGCATCATTCTAGAGCAGTTACTAGAGTGGAACTTGCCCCTCTATGTCAAATTATTTGACTATGAAAAAACCTTCGACAGTGTGGACAGGGAAACCTTGTGGAGATTGCTAAGGCATTATGGGGTGCCACAGAAGATTACTAACATAATCAGAAACACGTATGAAGGGATAAACTGCCGAGTTCTCCATAATCAGAAGGCGACAGATGCTTTCCAGGTGAAGACTGGTGTGAGACAAGGTTGCTTGCTGTCGCCATTCCTGTTCCTGTTAGCCATTGACTGGGTGATGAAAACATCTACACAGCAAAAAAGGAAAGGCATCCAATGGACCTTATGGGATCATCTTGATGATCTTGACTTTGCCGATGATCTTGCCCTTCTTGAACAAACCCAAAAACAGATGCAGGAGAAACTAACATTGTTGCAGCCGCTTCTGCTAGCATGGGTCTCAATATACACAAAGGGAAGAGTAAAGTCCTCATGATTAATACCACCCATCATGCTTGAAGAAGAAGCAATCGAGAATGTGGAGAGTTTTGTTTACCTTGGCAGCATGGTAAATAAACAAGGTGGAACGGATGCTGATGTCAAACTAAGGATAGGGAAATCAAGAGCAGCCTTCCAACAACTCAAGAATGTTTGGTTCTCAAGAATCCCAAGCAGCAAGTTAAAAATAAGGATCTCCAATGCCATGGTGAAGACTGTGCTGCTATATGGAGTCGAGACGTAAACCTGACCAGAATTCAGTAATTTATCAACAACTGTCTAAGAAGGATTCTCAAAATTCACTGGCCAGACAAAATCAGCAACTGCGAACTGTAGCAGAGGACAAAGCAGACACCAATTGAGGAAGAGATTCTCCAGAAGCGGTGGAGGTGGATTTGTTATACTTTAAGAAAACCTGCTTCTAATACAACAAGGCAAGCCCTGAAATGGAACACCCAGGGAAAGAGGCCGTGCAAAAAAAAACTTGGCGCCGAGAATTGGAGGCAGACATTAAGAGAATTAGCCATGACTGGAAGATCCCGGAGAGGCTGGCCCAGGATAGGGAGGCCTGGAGGTCTCTCTTAGGTGGCCTACGCTTTTGAAGGAATTTCAGACGCCGACAATGATCGGTGGATGCCCCTCATGGACGAGAAGGCTCAACAATATATACTATATGCTATATAGTATACTTTACTATATATTAGGGCTGCGGAAATTAACGATTAATTAATCGATTCATCTTTAATTTTTTTTATCGATTAAAATAAATTTGATCGAATAAATTCGATTAAAATTTAAGAAAATATTGTTTTTCTCCAATTTATTAATAATTTATATTTTTTGTTACTTAAATACTTTTCCTTTGTATTTTATTATTTATTTAGACGTGAATACGTAAAAGAGAAAGGGTTTTCTTCTTTATTCCTTGCATAACAGAACGAAGTTGCCGCGTTACGTGACAAAATTTGGGAGCCTTGAAAATACCGTGACTTAACCGATTTCGTGAAATAATGAATCGAGACTTAACGGGATCTATGCATGCATTATAAAAGTATAATTAAAATTAATCGAAAATAATCCATTATTTGATTAGATATTTTCCCGATTAATCGAACTACATTTTTAAAAAACATATATACTATATAGAGTTGTACGCCAGCCTACGGCTGCGCTCACCGCGCTTACAGTCTTTGTTGTTCACACATTAAAAATGCTAAAGCTAAATTTCCTGCAATTTTTAAAATTTTTAAATTTTTAAAAAGAATCACAGCATCAATTACAAAACAAGTAGATCTAATACAAACTCGAATGAGTATTTAAACTCAATTTCCAAAAAAAATTTTAAATTTTTTTTTAATTCAAGGGAAATCATTCTAGAGTTACACCAAGAAGGTGTCAATATAATGCGCACCACGCACCAGTCTAACATTAGCATTCACAAAGCGGGAAAACCCCATTAACTATCATTCTAGATTACATTAAAAGTCATTTCAAATCAATAATTCTGAAACTAAACAAAATATTTGGTATCTACAAATTGTTGCTAAATTTTCGGGAGTCGAACGAAGAGAGCTTTTTAAAAAATTTCTTCTCCAACATTGTTCAAAATATTATTAGCTATCATCTGGCGTTTGTTTCAACCCGATAGATGTTATGATTGGCAAGAAATTCACAAAATACAGAAATATTTTCGTTTTTTTTTATTTTCCAGGAAATCCAGTTAACCTTTTTGGCTTTTTTTGGCCCGTGCACATCCTAGGGATCTCTTAAACATATTTGCAAAAGACCCGTACACTCTATCTGGTATGGTTCAGGAGGAGTTGCTGTTCAAAGCTCGAAAATACGGGCCAGAAGTTTCAAATAATAGTAATATAAACCAATTCCGTTAATATTAATAATTGCGTTAATAACATAACGCGTTAAATTCAATACAAGATATGCGCTGCATTTTTTAAAATTCTAGTTTTACTATTTCATAAACGTTTATGGGGCACACAAATTAAAAATACTACAGCAGAACAATGAAACATCAGCAACTAGATACGTTTTAAATTCATTCAAAAAAGGTTACTCCAGTTCTCTTGGAAAATCTCTTTTGCTTGTTTGATCTTCTTTTACTTTGAAGAATTAACTCGTTTTAAAATCGCATTGATGGCAACTTTCAAATTACACAGTTTCAAGTGATTCACAGATTGCTAAATGCAACATAAAATTCTGCTTGCATCATATGATTAAATAGCGTACTATTTAAAAGAAAAATTGGAAGAAGATATTGTTAGGCTTGAAAAAAATTTAACAATTAAAGTCTGCAGAAGACGGTGTTTAGTCGAAAATTCTATCTAATTTTGTTTTTTTTCAAGCTTAAGCTTGTATTGTTAGATTAATTATTTAATTCACACGGCTCTGGTAATATACCTTTAATTTAAGTATTTTTCCTTTGAGTTTTCATCCCTTTTTTGTTTCTTTAAAAACTCTGTTTTCTTGAAGGTTTTACGTTATCGGTCAGAATTCTCTAACAATGCCACGGACAACGATGTTGGTGGTCTATGCTCAAAGTATCCTAAGGATTTTTGTTACTATTAACTATTTCATGGGAGGTAACGCATGATACGTCGTTAACAGCTACACTTGACGGTGCATATCTGGCATATTGCTGAGGCACAACATTTAGACAACAACAAACACACGGCTAAAGCTATAACTGAAACTAAACTTGATTACACATGGTTTGATTTAAGCCTTTATATGTTGGCTCTGTGCTTTATCTAAACGCATCTTGTCGCAAATACCTAAAAAATTAAATCGAAGCGACATTATTCGTTGGCCAACATTAATTCCACCTGCGAACAGAAGGACACATATAAACATAACTTATTTCCTAGATGAAAAAAATACAACAACAACAAAAAAACAACAAACAAAAAACAAACAAAACAAAACAAAACAAAAACAAAACAGCAACAATTCATTCGACTTTGCAAACACTCGAATGAGACAGTATAACATCACCTTTTCAACAGCCCAGGATTTTAAGACTCGGCATGATCTATCAGAATCTATCTGCTAAAAAGATGCAATACTATATTTAAAAAAAAGGTTTAGATGTAAATCCTGTAGAGAGGCCATAGTTGGAGGACCCCTTAGAACAGTCCTTCTCAAACTTTTTTAGTATTGCTGACCGGCAGGGATTTGTCCATTGCACCAGGGACCGCTGAACTATTTTTCATGTACTGACGTGGTAGCCAAATGTGATTTATTTTATTTGTTTCAATTTATGTGCCTATTGCCGGAAAATTGACATATTCTATAGGGTTCCTATTAATGGTTACAAATGGAGGTTTATAATTATATTTTTCTTTCATTGCTTGATAACTTTTGCGGACCGGCAGCGGACGGCCGACGGACCGGCACTGGTCCACGGACAACAACTTTAAGAACCACTGCCCTAGAAGTCGCTGAACAAGTGATATCTATATATATAAAAATCAAAGTATGTCTGTGTGTGTGTGTGTGTGCATGTCCTTTATAGCTGACTAAACCATTCAACCCGATCGTCATGAAACTTTTCGAGACTGTTGAGTATGCTCCCGGGATGGTAACTGGCAACTTTTTTTTTCAAAATTTAACACTCATGGGACGCCGGGGGCCCATAATGTTATATTTTGCTTATACGAGCTATATAAAAATTAGTTTAAGCGTTATCTACTAAGTAAATGAATAGATCTCAACCAAATTTTGTATACAAAAACTTGGTAGCCCATATTATAATACTATAGGGCAATTGACTCCTAATGGCCACTCCTTCGGGGCTGGGGGCCCAAAATACCTTTTTCACTTAAACTTTTAAGATTTTATTCCTCAATTCAATTATTAAAAAACTTGACAAATAATGGTAAATGTATTCACTATTATCCATATTGAAATGAACAGGTTTCTGAACTTCATATCTTTCCCTGAATGGGCCCCGGGGCCCTTAATTTAGTTTTTTGCTTATATGAGCAATATAAATATTAGTTTATGCTTTAGCTACTTAGTAAATGAATAGAGCTTCACCAAACTTTGTATACAAAAACTTGGTAGCCCATATTAAAATGCTATATGGCGCTGAACTTCTAATGTCAATATATTCGGGGCCGGGGGCCCCAAATTTCTTTTTTTCGTATATGTTTAAGATATTTTTCCTATTCAATTTTTAAAGATCTTGAGAAATATATCCACAATAAAACTGAATTAAAATGAACAGGATTTTGTAGTTGACCTCTTGCACCAAATGGGCCGGGGGCCCTTTAATGTCATTTTCCCCCCTTTATTAGCTATATAAAAAGTAGTTTAAGCGTTAGATAATAAGAAAATAGCTGGATTTTGACCAAACTTAGTATATAAAAACTTAAGAGCATATATTAATATAGTGCATTGAACTTCTAATGTCCATTCCCTCGGAGCTAGGGGCCCCAAATGTCTTTTTACTGAACTTTAATAATTGTATTCCCCATTCAATTTTACACGATATTGAGGAATATAGCTTGAGTACAATGGCAATAAAAAACTATATTATCACTCATTTTGGGGCCTGGGCCCTTAATATTTGTTCCTTCTTTTGTACGCTATTTAATTATTAATTTAATTATCCGTTTGCTATGAAAATTGGATTTTTTTCCACTCTTCCACGAAGGTTTCTGCATAATTGTTTTTAAACATAACACTCATTGGTTTCTTTAAATTTTTTCATTTTTTCTGAGATCGTTGCAACGCACGACGGGTCTGCTAGTATTTAAATAAAATATTATTTTAAAAACAAAGTGCTGCTCAACGCTTGTGCGAGCGTGAATTGTAATCTTTAGTAGTTATCTAAAAGCAATGTTGCAATATTCAACTTATGACCGGCACATCTAGCTGGCTATCTTAAAGTTATTTCTCAGTTATCTTCATAAAAACCTGAAGTTTTGTTTACGATTCATTTAAATTTAATATTAAATGATCATTCACATTGAAAATTGTCTTTAAATTTAAACGTTTTAAGAATCTATCCGTTAATAAGTAGTAAGAGTAATGAAAATGGATGACCTTTAATTTACTCAAATAGTAAACATCATTTACTATTTCTGATCAATGCAAATCTATCAACAAAATTTAAATTAAAACTAAAAACAAAATGTATTCAAGTAAGTTCTTCACCAGCCCGGAAATGTTTCAATGTTAAAATGAGTAACTGAAGTTATTTGGAAATTAAGTTACAGGCATATTCACTTGGTTGGAATGTAAATTTAATTAAAAATAAAAATCATTTTTCAGGGAGAGAAACGAGTCTACGACTGAGTACTAGTTAAGACAATTTGTCTCCCATATCTTTAATAAAAAAAAACAAACAACAACAAACGACGCGGTGTCTCGTTTCATCGCTTTGAATTTAATTTTATAATTTTATTATACCTGTTACAACTCTAAATTTTCAGAGAAAGATTTATTTTTATACATTTTGAGGATTTGTAAAAAAAACACAACTTTTTTTATTGGTTTCTGTGTGTATTTGATTATCTTAAAAATATGTAAATTAAAAAAATAAAATAAATGGATGTATTTAGAAAACTATTCGAGCATTACAATGTTGTTCGACCGGCATTTAGTTTGGATAATTAATATGAAATACGTACATCAGCACACATTGTCAGATATGAGGAATAAAAGTGATTAAATACAAATGAGACAACAATCAGACTTTAGTGAAAAATATATATAAGGTGTTTAAACAGGGTATATATAGGCCTGACAGGACATCACACAACAACGCTTAATATATAATTGATACTCCGAATTCTTCTTACACTTTACTTAAGTAACTAAAGCTGTCAAAAAAGCTTCTGTAAATTGTAATAACTCAACAATTAATGATTAGCAACGAGTACACTCAGACTGATTGTTCTATTTTTGGCTATTGGGCCTGAAAATTAATTGAGTATAGCCCTGTTATTGTTAGAGCCATCAAAGATTTGCATTCAAGAAAATAAGACATCGTAAATTTTAGATAAAGGAAGGACAGCTCGTGAGTTTGCTTTTCTAACAACAATTTTTTAAAATAATTTTAACGTTAGGATCCCTAACCAAATAAATAAATAAATAAATAAAAAATAAATTTTTAAAAATGTATATATAAAATTTGACTTTTTTAATGATGTGAGTGAGAGTCGGCTAACTGGGCATCTGCCCCGGTTAACAAACGCATTGCAGCTGATTACTCTCTATAACATATTATAGAAAAGGACTGCGATAAAGCTTTTAAATAAAATACAACACGCCCAAACGAAATAAGTGATGAAAACATTAATTTAAAGCCTCTTTAATATTCTATCTAATACACAAGTAGAAGTTTCGGCTATTGCCTTCATCAGTACAAATAACTTAACACAAGTTTTAAAATTAAATTTACATACTTTTTCATGGAAAAAAGTAAATAAGTAAAGAAATAAAAAACTGAAACAGAAACGAAGAAAAAATTATGGTCACAGTTATTTAAAACAAGAACAGAAAGGGAGAATGAAAAGATTTGATTACATTGTTATTGACATTTACAATAATGATAATACTACCTATTTCTATAACGCTTGTATCAATTTGTAATCAATGCTCAAAGTGAATAAAGACATAAGCGGTAAGAAGACAATTGGGCTACACGACTGAAGAGAAAATGAGGGGCAAGAGAGTTGGAGAATGAGTGTCAAGATACAGGCAGCTTTACGTATCATGGATCGCCTGAAGTCTAACTAGCTCTTACTAGAGTAAGGAGAATCTACTAGAAGAGCACTATTATGATAATCCCCTCTAGACAATACCGGGATGTGCTTCCAGTCTAATTTAACACATTGGACGAATTTTTCCAATATCGACTGAGTTTGAAACAAATAGCTGCGAGCAAATGAAATCATATCATTTTAAAATCCCTTATATTAACTTCATCGTCTTGTCTCTGTCTCTCTGTCTGTCATGGTTGCGCCAGCTTTTCAGCGGAAAAACAAAATTAAAAAATGACCCAATTCCCATGATCCTATCGAGCTGAAAGTTTGCACACAGACTTGTGTCACCAAACAATGCATCGATGCAAAATTTCAGTTAGATCGAATGTAACGTAATTAAATTAATGCATTTTTAGTTTAACTCTATATAGCATGTGTAGCCGTCTACTATAGTTGACCTCAACGGGTCACTGGAGCCTCACTCCAGCCCTAGATGTCACAGGGGTCTGTCGCGCGGTGCGTATTATATTGAGCATAATCAATACTTTTAGTTATGTCTCATATATAACGGATTTATAGTCCAAAAATACGGGTTGTTTTTATTACACCCTGTTATTTAACAGGAACTGCCCGCCCGTCCGTCCACCGCCTAGGTCCTGCTATCGTTATTAATATTTCCACAATTTCCCGTTATCCTATGGGGTCAAAATTTTTGCATACAAATTGATTTCAGTTAACAATACAGGGGGACGCGGTGGTCGAGTGGCAGCGCACTGGACTGTCGTACCGATGGTCACGGGTTCGAATCCGTGTGAAGGCAAGGGTTTGTTCCCGGGGCCTAGGGCGTCCCTGAGTCACCCCGCTCCGAATGGGTACCTAACACTACCTGTAGTTAGGCGGCTGGGTAATGCGTGGAACCCACAAAGCCGTGGCCTGTGTATGCTGCATCACTTGCCAACAGATCATCTGTCATGGTCTGTGGACGCAACTATCTTCTGCATAGAAGGAGCGTCTGTATAGATAAGATAAGATAAGAAGATTACTTTTAACTAGGGCTGCGGAAATTATCGATTAATTTCTCGATTTATCGTTAACATTTTTTAACGATTAAATTTTTTCAACGATTATTCGACCCACCACTTGTAGATGTACTGGAAGTCAAAAACTAATATATTTCGGCCGATAAATATGAACTAATTTCCGGACGATTACACGAACATTTTGTTTTGTAACTATTGACTCATGGCTTGACGGCTCAAAATGTTGATAAAGGTTATATTTTCATTGAGAGAAATCGTTTGCCTACCATGCAAAGTTCCCTCTAAGTCGAAGCTTCGTTGAGCCGTGTGCAAAGTTTTAAAAAACTAGTGTGCAAAGTTGCACAACGTCCATTTTTTGTGCAATATTTTGCAAAAGTTGCTGATCGGCGATTCTAAGCGCCTGCGTGGCGTCGGTCAAATATCTGCGCAGCCACGCTGCTTAAAGGGAACATTGCTACCATGGTTCTAACACTTCGCTTACGTATCACCTGGAAACCAAACATCCACTACAGGATCAGAAACTTCAGATGAGACAATCTAAAGCTATGTGAACGATAGTTCAGCTCGGCTGGTTAAATTGTCAATAAGACCCGCTCATCACTTAAACCAAATAATGTCAATACACTTGTCTGTTTGCGTTGTTGATAAAAGATGTCATATAAAGAAGACATTCCAGTGTTACTTCGATTTTCGACAAGTACGTTTAATAAATGTAACATATGACACCATACATTTTTATTTTGGCTTTAATCGAAATTAACGATTAATTAATCGTTAATTTTTCAAAAGTTAACGATTAAATTTAAATTAATCGTTAACAGCCCTACTTTTAACCCATAATTAAAATGAATAAATTATTTTAGTTTAGTAATTCTTTATTTTAACGGGCATTCCATTTACAATGATAACCTGCAAATTTTTTACATGCATCGCTAACGTAATAGTAGAATGTTTAGGGCTAGTGCTAGTCTTCTCACCTAGAAACGTAGTATTCGACCTCACTAAAAAAAAACACCAAAAAACAACGATTAGATTTCATGTCAAAAAGGCGAAAAACAAAAAGGGCGAAACAAAAAGAGCGACGTCAAAAGGGCGAAAACAAAAGTAGCGAAGTAAAAAAAGGCGAAAGCCAATATGGGCGAAGACAAAAAAGGCGAAAATAAAAACGTGAAAACAAAAAAGGCGAATTAAAAAGGCTATTAATATGGCGAAAGTAAAACTAAGTGAACTAATTGCACCTGAGATTAAATTCAAATTTATTAAAAAATTTCCGTCAAATGTGCACATAAAAATAGTAATGAATTGACAATATTTAAATATGATAATATAGTGTAATATCTATGACTATAATAAATTTGAAGTTTAAAGTTATGAGCGATGCCGCTTAGGAAATTCTAACCCTAACCCTAACCCCTAACCCTAACCCTTACATGATTTTGCATTTTTATCTTTCGCCTTAGGGGCCGTCCATAAATGACGTCACGCAATTTTGACCGATTTTTCACCCCCCCCCCTCGTCACAAAAAGTTAGACCCCCCCACCCCAAAAAAAAACAACAACAAAAAAACAAAAACACACCTATTTTCTATTTGAAAAGGAGTATGTTTCAAATCATTTTTTGTCATTTAATTATTTATTTAGTGTATGTCTACATTGTAATATCGTAATACGCGTGAAGCTATGTAAAACGTCATTAAATAAATTGTAAGCCAGTGCTTCTCAAACTTGTTCGTATTAGACGACCGGCAGGTATTTTTTTTAAATGCATTTCACCAGGTACCGGTGCATTCTTTTCCCGTTTCGACGTGATTTTCCCTGTACTGACGTGATAGCAAAATGAGCCCCTACGTGGCTTAAAGTCCTATAACATTAATTATTATTTCGGCTTGTTTTATATAATATAATTTTTTAAAGATTTGTCTAGTTGCCAAGGCATATCAAGACAGCTAACGAACAATGCAGCGGTTATTTCAAAAAAACATTTGATGTGATTAACCTTCGCGATTAAGCTCGCGAATAATAATAATAATAAATTGATAATTTATATAGCGCTGTATCCCAGTAAGGAGCTGACTATGTGACTATTGATATTACAAGGATAATTTCATTGTTGATAAAGCAAGAATATATAGATACAAGACGATTCCTCAAATTGATTTTGATCTTATAATGACAGTTTTCCTGCTATGTGTATGCACATCAAAGGCATTTGATCTAAAAGTACCACATTGATATCAAATCTCATGTTTTCTAAAAATTATTTGGTATGCGCTGGAAGAGGAATATAGCAAGTACTGTACGAAACCCACATTTGTGCAGGAAAGTAGGGTGTCATCTTGTGCGTCGCAAAATACAGTAATACTGCAAGTTAAAGACTGAAAAATACTATGACATTAATAAAATATCCAATATTATCATGACTTTTTACTCCGAAGCTCTTTGTTTTTTTTTACTAGGAGGCGTGTTTAAATTGTTGCATTCTCTTGTGGAATTTATAAACTAATGAAAAATACATGGCTAACGCGGTTTAACCGATGGGTCTGTGAACAGCGGTAAATGATCTCATTTGGGCTAAAAAGGGAACTCTTGGCGTTTAACCAAAAACCAGTCGAACAATTATATCAAACTTAAAAAGTTTATAATTGTATCAAATAGATCCATAAAAATAAAATAAAAATTGATATTCCGTGTCGTTTTGACTTTAAATATCTGTACATAATCCTATTCAGATCATTTTTAGACACTTGTCATGCATGTAAAACTCACCAGTTGCATTTTCGTGCTAACGACGCTCCCCCAAATCCCAGAGTCATGTGAGCAGGACCTCAAGTCTGGAGGGGGGGGGGTAACGCACACAGAAACTTGTATATTTTGGGGTAACGGCAAAAATGTTCGTCGACAACTGCCGTGAGAGAACCAAACGGAGCGGCGGTGACATCACAAATGCTTTGATGTCAACATCAAACGACGCAGGGTAACAATTTCATACATTCTCATGAGTTCTCAAACTTAAGGATTATAATTAGATTTAATTTTCATTTCTTGATAACTTACGCCGACCGTCGTCTGATGGCCTACCGACCGGTACTTTGAGAAGCACTGATTTTTAAAGAAATATTAAAAATCATTATATAAATTGTAAATGACCAAATATTTCAGTGAAAGTTTTATTTTAATTTACCCTTTTGATGTGACGTCACATTTCTTCAACCCCCCTCCATCCCCCTCGTCACGCATCGTCACAAAAGTGTGACTCTCTCTAGGTGCGTGACGTCATTTATGGACGGCCCCTTTATTGTTTTCGCCTTTTTTGTTTTTTCGCCGTTTTTATATCGCCTTTTTTGGCTTTCGCCATTTTCATTTTCGCTCATATTGTTTCGCCTTTTTTGTTTTCGCTCTTATTGTTTCACCCTTTTGACGTGATACCAAAAGCAACAACAACAACAAAAAAACAACAACAAAACATACTTAGCTACTGTGAGAGAAAATAAATAAAGGTAAAAAAATGATTTTTAAAAACCACGATTTTACAAGTGGACTAAAAAGTAAGAAAATAATTTAAAACTTATAAGTTCAAGTACTTCGATTTAATATGACTAAAAACGTGGGGCTGGCGCTTATGAGGTTTAACATATTCGGTTCACGCATTCTCTCACTTATAGATCTCTCTTTTGCCTTCTAAATTAGAAATCTTTAATTTTTATACCGAAATACTTGAACTTATAAGTTTTTAAATTAATTTTTTATTTTTAGTCCACTTGTAATAAAAATAATTTTTTTACCTTTATTTATTTTATTATTTTTAGTCCACTAATAAAAACGTGGTTTTTAACAATATTTTTTTACCTCTATTTATTTTACCAAACACCTCATC
The DNA here is from genome assembly GCA_944989445.1 of Ampullaceana balthica. NCBI lineage: Eukaryota > Metazoa > Mollusca > Gastropoda > Lymnaeidae > Ampullaceana > Ampullaceana balthica. The sequence continues at coordinate 1,149,949 of CALYLW010000022.1, forward strand.
AGCGCCCGCCCAACGTATAATAACAAAGCGATGAGGTCACGGGGTAAACTCCCCACGTGAAATTAAACTACGGCAGGCAGGTATGGATGCCTATTTAATAAAATATAGATAAACTAAAAAGTTCAATAATTTAATAACGGTACATTCGATCGATCTAAAATTTTAATACAATGCATTGTCATCCAAGATCTGTCTGTGGTAAAATTTTGAGCTCTCTAGGACCATCACAAGTGGTTTAATTTTACATCGGCAGATTTGAAAAATTGTGGACAGACAAACCAACAAACCACCAACAAACAATGCCACAGGAACGAAAGCGAGTTAATAAAACGTGGTTAAAAAAAACGAGATACTTTACTGCTACTGCTAGCCGATGTGCAAAGCGGTGATAGCTCAGGGGCAAATAATTGATCCTCAGATCAAAGAAGTATGCCTGGAGACCATTGATTACACAATTTTCCGTGTACACAAAAAAAAATGATGGTGGAAAAAAATATATATTAATTATTTTAAAAAGCACACGCTTTTTATTGCAAGACAATACACGTGAAAGCATTTTTGAGCTACCCAAGATGTTTGAGTTAAAAAAAAAGAATTAAAATGAAAGAGTGCGGCGCTTATGACATATTTTCTATCTATTCCAAGACAATTACGACACAATACGCTTCAATGTAAAACTTAAGTACCAAATCAAAATGGTCATCAAGAAATGCTTAAGATAAAAACATTTTAGTTCCAGATTTTCAAAAAAGTGTTGAATTTGAATGATGAATTATACCATAGCATCCAACTCTCATTTTAAATACCAAGACATTTTAATCGCACCGGGGTACCTGTTCTTTTGAAAAAAAAAGAAAGAAAAAGTCGTATGATTAATTTATGTTTGCATCTTTTCTATTACAGACGCTGCTCCTTCACAGAAAATTATTGCGTCAGACGGGAAACAATTGCTGTGTATTACAAAGAACTTCAATAACAATCATTCTTCTTGGGCAAAACTACGTATTTTGAGCAGTGCTAGTTATTAATGAAAATGGAAAACGTTTTAATTTTGGATAAACATTAATTGTAAGTGTTGTAACATTAAATAAAGAATGTTTCAGAATAATTTTCTTGGTAATATGTTTCCTTGGTTAATCTGACTTAAAGAACACGTGACCAGAGACTTGTTGCGCACTCTGCCTTTTCCTCAAAGAAAATATGAGGAGCTTAGAATTTCAATGAGCGCAGATTTGTATGAGTTATATCTGGACTGTTTAAAGTAGCCTTGGTGAGGTTCCTTGACCATTGCCAAGAGTATCATGGATAGCAGTTAGCAGTAAATAGATCAGCAGTGCGGTACATTAAGTTTACATAAACTTTTAATCTTAAAATTGTGCACCTTAATTTTCGGGTACTACGCACTCATAAGTTGTGGAAAGGGTGCGCGCCGTTCCTTGCGCAAGTTTCAATGCCTGGTTGCCACTTGATAACATTATATTCATGTAAAATATTATTTAAAATGTGCGTTATTTTTTAAGTAAAAAAAAAGTATACCTAAGCCTTCGGAACATTATTGTCACCAGTTATATTTTTGTACTTAGAAATAAACACTACCAAGAGTATCACATTAAGGAATACTAAATTGTTCATTAGTGTTATTTATATGAAGAAGAGAAATTTTTTAAAAAACAATTCTGGCAAAAGATAATTTAATGAATAGCAAATCTAGAAGGCTGTGTGGCTTTGGGATTGCCATTTCCATTACCATTGCCATTACAATTACCATTACCATTACAATTACCATTGCCATTACAATTACCATTACAATTACCATTACAATTACCATTACCATTACAATTACAATTACCATTACCATTACCATTACAATTACCATTACCATTACAATTACCATTACAATTACCATTACCATTACAATTACCATTACAATTACCATTACCATTACCATTACCATTACCATTACCATTTCCATTACCATTACCATTTCCATTACCATTACCATTTTTGTTTTTTGCGCTTAAGTAGTGTGGTAAGCATAAAAAAATATACAACCTACTAAACAACAATGTTTGTGACTGGGATGGTCGCGTCAAACTAATTTAAGTCAGCATTCCTAAGAAAGCACGCCTACAATATGAATTTTATTATAATTTGGAAAATGAGGGGTTGTTTTTCAAAGGAGATTTCAAGACTCCCTCGGTAGAAAAACAATTCTGATTTTGTTCATTTTGATAAGGGCAGGCTATCGACCCAATTCGGAAACGTAATAAAAATCTTTCAACAATAACATTAAACATGTAAATCGGGCAAAGAATATGTTATGAAATGAGGCGTGGAATAGGTTGCCTGAAAAGAACAGGAAAACCAACACACCACTACCCTTTCCATCTATGATCAAAAGTCAAGACTAGACAGCAGTTGAGCCCAACCAGCTGGTATGAGTACGCGACATACATTGGGGGAAGATAAAGGGACCTGGGCTTTGCGCTAGCCACTTAATTCCTTTTATGCAGTGGATACAAAAACTTGAGAACGCTGCTTAACTTTCCCCATAGAAGTTCGAGGTCTGGGGGAAAACAACAAAATATTTTTTTTAAAATCAATAAATATACTTTTGATTAGCTAACACTCAACAACCTTCTGTTATAAAAAAAAGAGGGCCCGTAATATTTAGAGTAAGATAAGATTTAGACATCAAGAAAGAAAAGCTCCTATGTAGCTTGAAGCTAAGCAGTCGACGATTGAAGACGTGTAAGTGTAAGTAAAAAAGTCTAAGGAACTTTGTGATTGAAATCAATGTTCTAAGAACACATGGTATTATGGCAGCATACAAAGAGCAAGGCGATCGCATATGTAAAACAATCAATCAGTAAGAAATGTGGTTGTCTTTAAAAGATGATCTATGACTAGAAATTCAGTTTATGCGTTCTTCAATCATACTGCTACGTCTAAGTTTTCTTAATTAGATGTGTGCTTACCTTAACGTATGCTAAATGTTAATACTTTTATTCATTCTTTAGGTAGACTAAACGTAGTATATTAATTGATAAAATCACTATGAACAGACGTCCAATCGAAACTAGAAGATTGTCAGATACTTTGACGTTGAATTTTTAAGGCCAGCAAACATAAAATGAACAAAAAATTATAAAAAAAAAGATGAGGCCCAGCTGCAGTGAGAATGTAGAATCTCGCATGAGAAAGCAGAAAATAATTTTTTAGTCATAAACTAAGTAGTCACACAGTGGGACTTCATTTCATTCATGAAGTCCTGTTAAATGTCCTGTTAGCCAAGTTCATCTAGAAACGAAATTTGTGAGCAAAATTTTAAATTTTCTATAAATATAAAAAATTGATAGTATTTTTGTGAATTTTTGCGGACTTTTTCCATGGATACATTTAATTAAATTAAATATTTTCGATTTACATTGAATTTCGGATAATTGGGATAGGTCGGATAATTTGGATTAGTTCGCCCAAAATATTCAAAATTTAATTTAAAAAATGTGAAGAAAATGTAAAAAGTAGAAAAAAAAATATATAAAAAACATTTTAAAAAAAACTATTCTTATTTTAGAAATGCACTAAAAAGTAGAAAATAAATTTTTTATAAAAATGTACTAAAAAGTAGAAAATAAATTTAAAATTTGAAATTTACAGTCAGAAGAGACCTTAAGTTCCAAATTTATTAAAATGTAAAAGCTTAAAATGAGACAGGAACTTTAAATCGTAGTTGAAAACAATTATCTCGTTGTTCGCCATGACTATAAGACTAGGGTGCTCAGTTTAAACATAGTGAATAGCTTTGCCCAACTTGATGAATATCTTTGCATAACTTAGCAAGCCTCTGAGGGGAATACAACACCTGATTGTTGTTTGTAGGCTGCAACCGTTTCTCATCTATTTATCTTGGAGGAATACTTCATTGGCTTTTCCTTTGACTATCATCTGTCTCATGGTTCAATAGATCTATTCGATGTTATCGGTTTTATGCTGAATGTGTTTAACAAAGACATATATATATATAACCACGAAGCTTGTGCGCATTAATAGTTGGCTTCTTGTCCTCATTAGGAAAGTCAACTTGTGCAGTAATCTCTTAAAAGTTCTACTTCACTCATTTGTGCATTTACCATTTATATTTCACAACTAGAAAAAAATGCATGGCATGAGAAATTCCTTTTAAAAGAAACGAAATTATTTTAGTGAAAGTTTCCATTGTTGACTTTTGTTAAAAGAACGAAGAAATAAACCACAACCACTAGTGTGTTCCAAAGGTCTGAGCCAAGCTGGGTCTAGTGTCTCTGTTCTAATGGTACAGTACAGCAGATCATCTCAGTATAGACATCTGACCTCTGTCTTCTGTTTCTCTTTTCATTGCAAGACAACCATCCATCCACATGTGTACATGTGTCCAGTTGATTTGGTTGGGTTGTGTTTCCAATGATCCTGGATATTGTCAGTAATACGAATGTCCCCTGTCAGTAACTCTAATGCCCCCTATCTTTATCTCTGTACAGATGAATGGCTTAATCCTGTTGATTTTGTTGGGATGTTTTTCCAATGATCCTGGATGTTGTCAGTAACACTAATGTCCCCAGTCAGTAACACTAATGTCCCCTGTCAGTAACACTAATGTCCCCTGTCAGTAACACTAATGTCCCCTTTCAGTAACACTAACGTCCAATATCTTTATCTGTGTACAGATGGCTTTGTCCTGTTGATTTTGTTGGGCTGTGTTTCCAAGCAGTGGGGATGAAGCCATCTTGGTACCTAGGCAAAAAACCCACATGGGTGCCCCTTTCCTGCTCAGGCCCCCGAATCTCCACTGACGCTGGTGTGTACTATATTATCATTATGCACACACACACACACACACACACACACACACACACACACACACACACACACACACACACACATACACACACACACACACACACATACACACACACACACACACACACACACGCAAAAAACAGTTGTTAACACATGTGTTTGTACTACTATCACTCATATAAAACCTACACTAAGGTATTTTTGTATTAAAATGTATAGTTAATTAATTGTGTGATAATAAAAGACAAAAATTCTTTAACTTGTTTATCAGATAAGAAAGTCAGAGAGAGCACACATTTAAATTTTAAGTTATTTTCTCTAGATTTACATCAGGCAAAGTTTTTGAGTACATCATTAAAGTTAATTTTGCGCAAAAAATCTGCCTCAATCATAAGCAGAGATAAGGAATACAGGCCTTTCTTGTTTCTTGTCGATAAATTACGATTTTTGTACGTTTCAGCTGAGAAAAAAAGCGCTGAATTGAACAATTTGAAACCATTAATATTAAAAATATGAGCAAGGCGATTTCTACATTTTGAAAAGCAAACTCGATGTTGTCTCTAACTTTTACTTTGTATAATTCTTCATGACTGAACGTTTTGTATTTCAGATTTTAATTCACGAAGCTTGTGGCGAATAAATGACCTGAGCTGTTGTAGTTCAGTATCTAAATTATTGTTCAGATCTTCAGGATAGGTATTTATTAGTCCTACAAATCACTGAGAAGTTTGTGTTTCATTGACCAAAAAAGAAAATTGAACTGCTACATCATTATATACCTGTTCTCGCCTATTCATTTCCGTCTCACGTTTGTGAGCAGTGGCGCAGAGAAGAATTATATGAAATTTGTCTCTGGCATTCAGAGATACCTCAGGGGCATCACCATCGATGACCACTGTTTTTCGCTTACGATTAAGGGTGAAAGTTAAATTATAATCCACAACTGGTGTTATTTCTTTTGCAGCTTCTTCAAATTCATTCCTAGATTATGTAAGTGATCTACTAGCGAAGAATACAAATCAGCACACGTTTTCAAGTTCATGTGATCATTTTTAGAGCTTGACTGACCCTGTGAAAATGTTGAACACTTCTTCCCAGAAGAAAAGCTTGAGAGCAAATTCTAATTCTTGCATCTTCTTCACTATTCTGTCTGCTTCTTTTTTGGTGTCCCTCTTCTGTGACTGGTCTTCTTGTAAACATTTTAACGCTTCTATTATCTGAGGATGAGAATTTAGAATAGCTTCAGTTGTAACAGCATCTGCTTCCCATCTGGTATCGGAAAGGGACTTTACCAGCGTTTCATTCATAAGGATCCTTTTGGAATCTTCCATCTGTTGGTTGTAGCTGAGCAAAAAGTATAGATCAGTTTCACTTTATGGAAGAAGTTTACTGCCTCTACTTCATCTACAATTACTTCATGGACTTTTTGGGACATAATTTGAATTCAGTTCTTTGCATTTAGTTTTGGATAAATAATAAGGATTTCATTTTACAGAATTTCCACATGTGTGTGGTGCAAGAAATGGATAAAACAGACTGACCAACTCTAGGAACTATTGATAATTTCAATTTTGTAAACATCCAATTTTTTCATTTGTCACTCTAAAAGCCCGAACCACGCTCAGCTAAAGTACAAATAACCGCTACTGCTCGCCTCAAAACATGGTCCTAGTAGCTAATTTATTTGACTTTCTAGCTTTTGTAGTAGACCCGAGCCTTGTCGACGAGCTAGATATATTAACATGCAGTTTTTATGAGTAGCGCTTTGTTCATGATTATCAACTTGAATATTATTTGTTCTGTCACTGAACCCATTTTTATCAGCCAAACTTGTGGAGTCTTTAGAAGCAAAAAGTTTTTTCTAGAGGACTTGTGTTGCCCCCTCCCCCAAAACGCGTGGTGCCCAAGGAACGTGCCTTGTTTGTCTAATGGTTAATCCAGGCCTGTTTCCAATGATCCTGGATGTTTGTCAGTAACACAAATGTCCTTTATATTTATCTGTATAAACCATTTTTTGTTGTTTATAGAACTGTTGTGTATTGTGGTGCTAAGTGAGGTATTCAAAGTAATGGGGGTGAGACTGCAATCAGGCTTTTAAATTAGTAAATGTATAACATATAAATAGGGTATTAGTTAGCCTGACAGGACGTAACACAACAGCGAACGTTTCGACAAAGAGCCTTCCTCAACGAACAAATAGTACACAAATAAAACGAATAAAACGAAAAAATTAAAAAACCTTCGCTGCGGTGAAATCCAATTAGTCCAATAGAGATATAGTCTTGGCCTTATGTCATAAAGTTGTTATAATAAAACTGAAATAAATTTCCTGAAAGTTTATCACATTGAAGACAGTTTACATATATCAAACATAAAAAATAATTATATCTGCAAGTATAACTGATTACATTACTGATTGTTCTAACTATTCCAGTTGTTTAACAATTTCTGTCACATTTTCAGCAAACATCCGCAAGCTTTTTTTATTTATGTGTCCATCTAGTTTCACATAGCAAAGGAACATTTGGAATTAGTTTTATTTGCTGATTACTTTCTCGGAAAAACACTATAATTGACTTAATTGTTCCTATTATGTTTCGTACAGCATTCACATTATTTAAATCGTTCACGACTAGATTTAGTTGATCTTAACTGCAATGTAAAAATGCTGCTATTGGGTATTTTGTTCGAATTAAAGCTTGGACTCCTCCTT